>JAYDYQ010002297.1:0-20064 GCA_034814905.1 Penstemon davidsonii | reverse complement strand
TATAGGTAGCGCCATGATAGTGTCGAAAGGCCAGGTAGGTTAGGTTAAAAACAAAATCTGGTGCATATACCGTGCAGTGGCTGCCCTCCACAATTATATTGCCTGCCTAAATGGTTTGACTGTTATACCAGATAACAAAAACAGTAGTGAATATAGATTACTGACATAGACATTATCGTGTATTCTTGGCATATCAAGTACTAGATGCATGGTGCATATTCTCTGTATAAATAATGGCATGGGAGCTCTAGTAGGTGATATAATATTAACTACTAAAGTTTGCAAACACGTTAAACGTGATATACTGAAGCTAGCATCCTTGAAACACCAGCTATTTTGGCTGAGATGCATATAGTTTTATGTAAATGATAGATATACACCCTCACAGTACAATGGCATTAGGTGCCCGGACCTTAACACAAGTTTATGGCTGAAGTACACTTGCATAAGTATATAAGAACAAGAATTTGGATTTCAAGAACAACCATATATAACATTTTACTAATGATTATGATGCTCTGCATAGAAAGTAGCCTAATGGTAATAGGATAGAGATAGAAGCGTAGAAGCAAAATTAAAACTGACCTCCCCACTTCTCTGGGTTAAGAATCCATGCACAATACTCTTTGTTAGTCTTTCCAAGGAATGCTTCTGAATACTTCTCTGGATCACCCGCCACTGTTGCTGCTATAACCTACACCAGAGTCGTAAAATATTATGTGGAAGGAAGAAATAAAGATACAGAAACAGAGGCCTAATACTCCTTTTTTTTCTTTTATATGATATGATGCTAATAAGATTACTCAACTACAGCACAACAACTACATTAATACAATAATATCTGAGTTATCAGGCAACTGTCTCTCTGCATCCAAAGTTAAACATCTTGAGATAATTCTTTCATTGTTCAAACAAAACCAATCAATTGTTTTCTTATTCTCTGGTTTTTAGTTATCAGACTATACACTGACACTAAGAACAAAAGAAAAGAAAATCAAAATGAAAATAATAAGTATATATTCAATTAATCTCAACCACATTATCTGATGAATTATAGTTCAAGGTACTGATTGTCATCATATATCAAATAACATTTCCAAACTTAGAACTACAACCAACTAACCTGTCTCAGCTCAGACGCCTTGTTTTTGTCGTGATCCATGACATAACTGCATAAAAATCCACAACTTAGTTACTAAATACATTCACACGAGTGACGATCCACATCTAAATGAAGTAATCCACACCGACAAAAAATGCGGGGCACCTTTCCTTCTTTTCACATATAAGGTATATATTAAGATTTGAAGCTTACCCGACCGCATTGAAGAGGCAACTGTTATCAGAAGGAATAACTCTCCTAACTACCGTACCTTCCATTATTTAACCTGAAACCAACACAGCTATGTTCCATGACTTTGTTTAAAATTATATGAAGCAAACATTATAATTTCCGAATATCCTAAAATTATAATAACAATAGAATTAACCAAAAAAAGGTAAGCATGATCAACAAAAGCAGGCAGTTTTGATTCAATTCATAACATCATTGGAATGCTAATAAAATTCAAAAGTACAAAATAACTCACAATTAGCCTTTATCCTACACAAATTAACAAGCTCTATCTAATTAATAGTAAGTATTTGCTGATTGAAAAGAGTGATACGTACAATTATTTGCAGAAATGAAAGGGGAGGAAGGTTCTGGATCTAGGTTATGTACTATTTCCCTGAAGATAAATAGCTAATGAAAAAGTAAATAAAGCCAAAGGGCAAAAAAACTGAATTTATAATCAAGTTTGGTTGATCCTTAGGATTGATGGGAAATCAATGGAATTTGTTGAGAACTGTAATAATTTCAGGAGTTTTCCAGCTGTACTGAAACTGGGATCTTGAAATTAATGACAATCTATTAGCATTATTGTAAATGTTCGTAACTTTCGAGTAAAGGCGACCGCCGGAGAATGAAAGTGAGAAAAGGAAAAGTAGTTTTCAACCCGCGTAAAAGGAAAGGTTATTTTGACATGGATATTGTGTGCTGTGCATTAAATCATCGAAAATACATTTTTTTTTTAAATTAAGAAGTTAATGTGTCTTTTAATTTAATTTTTAGAGTATATATATTACTCCCTCCGTTTCAAAATATCTATCTTTTCACATGTATGCACACAAATTAAGAAAATTATTGAATATAGCTGAATTCTAAGAGGAAAAAAATAAAAAAGACTAAGATACTCTTTTAATTAATTATCCTCCACTAATGTTTGAGAAAATTTATGAGCATAAAAGGCAAAAATGAAAAAAGAGTAATTAATGATTTATTGGAAATCTAAAGTGACAGATATTATGACACAAAAAAAACTTTTCAAAGCGACAGATATTATGAAACGGATGGAATATGAAAGAGTCAAATACATTCCATACACTATATCGAATCCTTGCATTGAAAAACATGATCGGTCAAACTTTATTGTATTGTTTGGTTATCGGGAAAGTGAAGGAAAATCAGATTTTTTTTCTCCCACTTGTTGTTTGGATAGCAGGAAAGGAAGTTACTATTTTCCTTCAACTTTCTTGCAGGAAAATTTTGTGAAGAAAAAATTTCCCCACCAATTTGATGGGGAAATGCTGGGAAAATCTTGGAAAAATTTTAGAGTAAATTACAAAACAACCCTTGTACTTTGTCTAACTATCAAAATCTCCTATTTGTGATTTTTTTTTATCAAAATCCCCTTTGTGCTTATTTATTATTAGCAAACAAATATTCTCTCAAGTCATAATAGCAATTATACCCCCACAAAATATCACAAAAACACCCATTTCAGATGCAAACAACCCAAAAAAAATGTAATTTTATCTTGAAACTAGAAAAGTTCAAATTGCAAAAGACAATATCAAGTAAATTTTACATAAATCCCAACCAAAGAAAAAGTTAAAGATTTTAATCATATATATAGATAAAAAATATTACTTCTTTTTCTAAACTTTCTTGACAACCAAACATCTGCAAGAAAATAGTTTTCCTGACAACCAAATATGTAGAGGAAAATGACTTTCTTTTCCTTTTCTTTTCCTTTCCTTTCTTTTTCATTTTCCTACAATTTTCCCTCACTTTCCATACAACCAAACAAGCTATATGTATTTGAATGTGATTACCGAAAAATCATATAAGACTAACTAGTTAGAATTTGAATCCTAGTTTCTTAACTCTAACTCGATAAAAGAGATATAATCTAAATTTGTATCTTGAACTTATAAAAATTTAAATTAAATTACTGTATTATTTTTGTAACCTTTCAAATAAATAAAAGGACCACACTAAGGTGAAATACCATGAAAAATATTTTTTTGCTATAGTAAGAATGGTATTCAATGTACCTGCGACTTTACGAAAATTATTTAATTAGTAGTGCATCAATATTACGGCCATGCTTGATGCTTGTCTCAGGTTTTCAGAAAATGTATCGATGCCCTCTAAAAAGTTAAACAAACAACAATTTCTTACTTTAAGAAATAAACTTATTGACGGTATTAGGATGAGATTTAAAATTAAATCCAACTCACGGACAGACCCAAAACCAAGTCCGTATTGAAGGAAATTGATGGATCCATAGGCGTTATTACCCTTTTCTTTAAATATCAGTTACAAATTCACAAGATAAATGGAGCTTCCAAGTGAATTTATAAGCTCGGAACAAAGTGCGAGGTTAAGAATGAGACCAATACAGAAAATGAAAATTCCTACAAGGAATTGATTACTCATATGATTAATCACTGAATCATTTGTTGTAAGCGTTCATTCATGTCTAAACAAAAATCTCATGGCTGGCCTCTTCTCAAAAAACACAAAAATGATGAGACCAAAAGAAGTCGGGGGAATTACAAGAATTGAACCAAGGGGTATTAGAGCATTACAAATCTCACATCTTCAAGTGTTAAAATAACACCTCAAGACAAACCAACAACTGACTACAGAAAAAATAAGTTATCTCCATGAAAAAACAGGTTCACGATTCCATCATATCCTAAATGGAAGGTTTTCAGAGCCAGATCTAATCAGTTTTTTCTCTCCTTTTCTTTTAGCATCCTTTCGAGGTGCAATTGCTTGGAACAAATTATGTCCACCAAAGTTAATATTGCCCAATCTTATCTTCTTCCTCTTTCCTCCGTCATATTCCTCGTCCCTGTTTAACAAAATTTGTGGAGAAAAAATGTAAACGCACAAGTATACAGGTAAACTGTCGTCTGCTGTGAACATGTGAAGACAATGGTGATGCATATAGCTTAGAACCTGACCCTTTATAATTCCAAATTATTTCTAACTTATGAAACTATGTTTTGATGGACATAATTAGCACTAACTATCAGCAATTAGTACCCAATAATACAATAATAAATAATTACTTAGTACTTTATTGCTTCTTCAAGTAGCACTTGAACTCATAGCAAAGATATAGGTAAAAGATAAACATGATGAGATATTCCAATCAGATATACAATAAATGATCCAAGACCCGTAATATATTTTAGCAAATTATATCAATTATTGTATAATGATACTCACCATTCATCTCCAACGTAACCAATATGAGCATTCTCTTCTCCCCTGTGTTTTGTCTTTCTTGAAAGAGAAACATCAATTTCATCCCAACAAGCAACTACACACAAGAAAACAAAAATGAATGAAGAAAATAAGTAATCTTTCTACAGACAGAAATATCATAGAAAGGTTATTGTAAAATTTCACAAAATACTCTTACGAGTTGTATCTTCTAAGCCTCTGGTAAGGATGCTCATCATACCACTCTGTCTCAATTCGTGTTCTTTCTTTTCACTTGAAAGCATGTTACCACTTGGTCCAACTCTCTCTCTAAATTCATCACTCGATTTAATTCCAGTTCCACTAATGTCTTTAATACCCGAGTCACATTTCACTATCCCTCTTTGAAAATGAGTACAGTGGTCAGTGGGTAAAGGTAACAATTTGCGAGATGCAGATGGCGAAAGATTTGACTGTAACTCATTCCTTCTAGATAAATTCTTCAGGTAGGGTCTCTTTTGTTGCAGAGAGTGATATTTTATTTGCTTGTGCTTCTTCTCTCGCTGGCAGAACGCAAAAGAAAATATGAGGTTAGAGCTGAGGGGCATGCCAGTAACCTGGCACTTAAAGAGCTTCATCTTCAATTTCAGTTGAGGCCTTTTGCTTTTAGCAATCCCACATGATAAGCATTTTGTGGTGGCTAGTGGGTCTGACAGTAATTTGGATTGGACATCTTCTTGTTGGCCAACAGAGTTTAGGGTTGCAGAGGAAAAGTCCTCCATTAAATCCTTTGTTGGTTGCACCACTGCCAAAGGTTCTGACTCGCGGCCCTTTACAGGGGTCGAACAATCAAGATTTATAGTTGAATTTACATTCTGTAAAGGGATCTTTTCTAATGGAGTCTCCTTTGGTTCGTTGACAGTTGGGACATCAATAAAACAGTTTTTGGTCTTTTCTCTAATCTCAGGGTTCGCTTTTGAATTTGTTGCACTTTCGGTGGCATTCATTACCATAGAAGGTTCTGGATTAAGGGTCGAGCAATCAAGATTTATAGCGGAATTTACATTCTGAAAAGGGATCTTTTCTAATGGAGTCTCCTTTGGTGCATTGACAGTTGGAACATCTTTCTCAGATGAAGTAGCAGAAAAGTTATTGTCCAATTTTTTCTCAGTTAAACCGTTTGGGATATTTTCTCTAATCTCGGGGTTGAATTTTGAATTTGTTGCATTCTCGGTGGCATTCACAACCATAGTTTCTCTGTGGCAGACTTCAACAGGTTTCTTTGCACTAAAATCGCTTCTATCTCGTACATAAAACAACATATAAGCCTTCTGTTCAAGAACTAACTTCTCGGAAACTTGGACAACCTGTTAAGTGTCAGATGAGCAAACTCGCCAAAGAATTCAAATAACTGAAAGAGTGTGCAGGTCATAAATAATTGGGAAATGCATGTACTTTAGACTGATGAAGCAAAAACACACAAGGACCACAATATGCTAACAATATTTCTCATACCTGATTGTCATCAAGGGAATACCACATTCCGCTTGATGTGCGAACAAAGCAATAGTAGTGGCCAGAGTGAGTGCTCCAACCAGCATGAACAAGAACACCATAGAGAGTATATTTCAGATCTCTATCCTGCAAGTTATAAAAACACAAAAATGTAGCAATCATAAAGCCGAAACAAGCAACAATGCAAGCGTCAAACATGGATGTCAAGCAAGATTATAGATTTCAGGTGAAAAATTTTCTATATTTAAAAAAAAAAAAAAAAGATAAATGAAGACTTTATAGTTGAAGGAGACTGAGATTAACAAAATTGCCACATATATGAAATTGAAGCCTATACAATTGAGCATAAACAAAAAACAACACAACAATATTCATGAGTAAACCTTACATAGGGACCAGTTACAAAGGGTTTCAGGTCCAATGTCGGGCCAAAAGTTATACTCTTATTAATCTTTTGCTCTCGTATATAAGGACAAAAGCGCTTTAGATGAATAGCAAGTACATGAGGTGCCTTGTAAACTGTTAGCTGCTTGAGAGCTTCAACTTTCTGGTTGCATTGATGACATTGGTACTGCTTAGCACCTCCATCTAACTGCTCTTTGGCCGTGAAATGAGCAAGTGCCTTATATACCGAGTCTGCTTTCTCAATTTCTAGACTCAAGTCCAAGAACGGCTCAAATTTGTTGGAGCAAAAGGAACATTGCATGCATTTGACCTTCAGATATTAAACAGTGTCATCAGCGCAATAGTAATACAAAACTAATGACCCTTAACTTCAGCAAGAAGCCTGAAGGAAAATCGTCTAAAAAGTAATTACACATAACCTACAAACTTCTGACTGCCAAAAAAATACCTGACTCCTCAAGCGGCCACCAAATATCTTGTGGACTAAACTTTTATCGTAAGCACTAGGTGACTCACTAGGCACTCCTGATGGCAAGCAGCATTTGTGCATGGATTCAAGCAAACTCACCATATACTCATGAGCATCCTCTTGTCTAGAATTTCTAAAGTTACGAGATATAGCTGTTGTCTTGATCAAGGATTCCAATCTTGAAATCAAATTCAATTTCTAGAAGAATACGAGCACGAGTCATATATGAAGCATATAGAAACTGAGTCAACACTTTATTTGGACTGCTTCTGGCATTGTGCAGCGGTATAAAGTCTTGTGACTAGAATTATAAAAAGGATGCGTGAAGATATATGTATTTGGTAATGGAAACATAAGAGGAAGGTAATTTGCATCGTCTTAAATTATAAAGATGACAAAAGCAGATCAGATAAAAGAGATTGTCAAATAAAGAGTAAGTAAGACTGCAAGGTAGTTCAACATCTAGAGATTAACACAGCGAGGAGAAGCAAAAGAACATCTTTACCATGGAAAAGGAAGTGTGCAGGCCATGGCAATTTAAACTATCAAAATATCTGCTTTTCATTTTATTCAAATGACAAGGGTCGACAAAAGCCACAAACAACCAAACTTAAACAGAACAAGTGAGCATTACCATCTACCCAAAAACTGAATCAACAACAGAAACCATCATATTCTAATAATTTATTTAAAGAAAAAAGTAATAGCATATTTATAGGATACAGCGCAAGTTTGAAACAAGATCTTTAGGCTCTAGAATTCTCCCATTTGATTGTAGAGCACGGCCTACATGTTTCTGGATAGCACATAGAGCACAAAAGCCAGCAGTTCGGCCTTCATAAAACATGAAATAGTAATAAGAAAATGGACCATAACATAGTTTACACTTTTTATTAGTTAGCAAAAAGAAAGTACAGGCAGTGAGTAAATAAAAGCACACCCTCGCACATAAAATAGTGTACGAAAATGTCATTGAAGTATCTCAGTAAAATATGTCGGTACATATTCAGAAACTGCAATTTCAATAAAACGACTAATAAAGTTCGTCATATATGCATGTGATCTTTTAAGGAGGTGCTTATCTAAAATCACTTTATCCTGGTTGAATAAGCAATGTAGAAGATTTTGAAGAAAAGATGGAGAACTCAAACAGGCCTCATTCAATAAGCTTGAATAGTAGTGCAAGAAAAATATATAATTAAGTTATACAGTATTTAACTCGAATCACAAAATGATAACCTCCTCTTTAGACCTCTAAAATTTGTTAAAGCATTGATATGCATGTTTAGGTACGGCTTCAAGCAACATGTATTTCGAGTTTGGTGCCTTCATGAGCTTTTCTCGGTGATTTTCTGAAAAAAGGTTGCCAAAATTGATCCTTGAGTGAAACCATGCTCCATTTATGAGAGAATTGGTTACTTAATATATTTCAGATTATCTTAGTCTATGTCATTATACAAATAACCTAATGGGGTTATATTGTATACAACAACACATTTTCTTCAATTTTAACATGTAAAAAATGTTAAGTAGTATTCAATGCGTATCATGCATTTATGCAATCTCATATATGCACTAATGCCTAATATTACCTTAACCCTAACATGCTAACACTATTTTATTCAATAGTAACACTAACAGAACATTTATTATATGACATAAATATGTTGATTCCTAGAATTCCCTTAACCCTGACACTCTCACATTCCCCCTCAAGATGGATTATACTATGTACAATGCTCTATCTTGTCACAAATATGACAATTACTCAATAAAAAAAAATAAAAATAAAAACTTAAAACACCAAACAAACAGACAGATAACAATAACTACAACAGCGACACTTGTAGCAAAGGCACACAATCAATGGTGAGCGGGAACCAGCGGAGAATGCCGATGACTAAAATCTGATGTCAACTAAACAGTGCACAACAACATCATATGTTGTTTGCCAAATTAAGCCCCGCTATTACAATCATATCAAACACTTTAAATTTACCTTCGCTATAAGTGTCATCATCTAGTCATTGCTATTTGTGTCCTTTTAGTGTTTCATGTTAGTTGTTTTATTCAAGTCATTGTTATATTTGTAACAAGCTAAGCATACTATGCTCCAACTTGAGGAGGAGTGTTGGGTTGCTGTATCCAATACAATAACCTAAACACTTTTTGCCAATTCTCTTCACCTTTAACTATAAAAAATCAACAAAGGAAACAAGATCGATGTGATCATTACAGCTAAATCTAGGAAGAAAGAAAAGGAAACCCACAAGTTATAGCCCGGGTAATTTATCCCGATCTACAAGCTTAAGAGTCTCGGGTCAACTTGGTATCACACTGTCACTGGTAATTTTAACAATGCATATTTTTTTGTGAGAATCTATTGTGAGCTAGCCAGTATAAATAAGACCATCTCCCACCCAAAAACACCATTTGGGACATCAAATTGGAATCATGTCCAGATTTGGAGGTTCTGGGTCCCACTTTTCCATATTTCATCTCCCACCCGACAACTCCAAAAAGTATTCCACAACCTCCAAAACACTATTTATTTATTAAATAAATAATTTTATTCACATCAATCGGAATTAAAATTGTGTTATTTATTAAATAATATCAGAACTAATTCAAATAATTTATTTAATATAATTAAATAAATATTATATAATATATAAAGATTGGTCAAGATTTAATTGATTTAAATAATTTATTAAATATAAAATTAACAAAAGTATAAAAGAACAACAGAAAAAACAACAAATTTATATAAAACTAAAGGCAAATAAATTAGTCAAAATATTACAAGTAAAAATATAGATTGATGGTAAATTAAACTATCCAAAAATATATTAAAAACAAGAAAAAATACATTGACTAAAAACATGAAAGATTACTCAATAAAAATAATAATATTAGTTTCATATTGTTATAATCAATTTACTATTTATTATCAATTTAAAATTATAAATAATATAAGAAGCTATGAAAAGTATTAGAAGAAATTATAAAAGATAAATATCTAAAGACAAAATGGGAATTAAAACAAGTGAATAGTGATTTGAAGGAGCCTCCAAATCACTATTCACTACTTTGAATATAGAGTTAGCAAATTAGTAGCTCCCCCAAATTCAGAGCTGGGTTGGAGCATGGTTTTAGCTCCAAACCTCCAATTTAGTGATGCTCTAAGCCAAAACTTGGATAAATATGTGAGCCGAGTTTGAGCCGAATGAATCGAAAAATATATGAGCAAAGTTTGTGCATATGATCATGAAGCCCGAAAAGATATTTGGGTTTAGGCTATACAAAGCTCGGCTCATAAGACCCGGTTGACAGCCCTATGCCCTTCAAACAATCATTGGCTTCTACTGCTTTCAACAACCAATTCCTATTTGTTATCTTATGCAACACCCCTTAACTAGTCAGCTCGTTACATGGATGTGACTCTTTATCAGATTATTGGTCTCCTTGAGATTCAACATAGACATCTCGATTCATAAAGATAAGAGGAACAGAACAAGTTGGACTTTACAGATTGAAATGATTCAAGATGCAACCATGGGTCAAATTGTTACCAAGTATATTAAGGCCAGATAGAGAACCGCAGGGTTCCAAAAAATATCTCGAAGGATGGGAATAAACTCAAGAGCATGTTGACTTCAAATTACATTATAGTAACAAGATAAGCGTCAAGTTCAGACAGCACTTGATCCAGGAAGAAACCAAATTCAATACTCATGCTTAAATTTTTAATTTTGAAATAATCAGATTGGGAAAAAGAGAGAGAAAGATAGGGACAAACTCACAAGAAATTTGATGCTTCCCACTTTGTAAATAAGCCGCTAATGGTTCGGTGTAAGTTAGACATTGCAATACTGAATTAAGGTAACACGTATTTCCAAGATTCCGCAATCCGGCACCCTGAAATTTAAGTGTGAGCCTTGAATTAATTGCAAACGTTTCCTCAAAAAAAATATCCAGATATTAAATCTCACAGTGCACGCATGATCAAATTGATGAATTTGATGAAACTATCAAATTGAAGACTGCCCATCTAAAAACTCACAATTCTGCGGAAAGTAATACTGAAGCTGATCTCTGAATCCAAACCATTCTCCAAAAGCTCCGAACTTTCAAATTTATTACCCGACCGGAGTGCCTTGTCTGACTCCGACGCATTCGGGTTCAAATTCACCAGCTTAAACCCATTTTCACCATAGTTATCGCCGAATCCATTGAGTTGCTTCCTCGCCGTATGGAACTCGATATTTCGATGAAACGACGTTGTTTCCGCTGCCTCGGGATCCGTATCACGTCCTGCCGTAGCCCTAAAGTTCATCAGAGTCGCCATGAAAAATCTTCTTTTCTCTTCTTTTCTCCTTATACATGAATATAAATGTGTGTAGGTTTTTGATTTCACACACAAAAGTCGTGGTTGTGCGTGTGAATAATGAGAATGAAAGAGATTTTTGTTATGTTTCCGGCGGTGAAGAAGTGTAAAAGAGAAAGTGATGTGTAATAAAGTATAAACCCTAATATAAGTGCGTGAGCGATAATATAAACGCGTGGTGTACTGTGTTTCCTAATCAGACGCGCCGTGCGCTATATTAGGATGGATGTCGCTGAGGTGAGCAAAGCATAGTAGGGTTATTTACGTCATTTGAGGCCCTAAAAATGACATTAAGGAAATTGCAGCAGTCCATTAACTAAGATGGGCCTGCCCTAAAATTTGGATCCAATTTCCAAGTTTATTCAGATGGAAACTCAGAATTTGATTATTAACGAAATGGGCTTTTCAGAATGGGCTGTATCAAAATAAACAAGAGCGAAAGTATTTATGGTATGGAATGAGAAATTATCTTTCCTCATTTATATTATATTTCACATAAAGAAATTAATCTGACTTTTTTTTATTAAACTTTTAACTAATTGTTTAGTAGTGTATGGTTGTTTAAACTTGAATATTTAACAAAGAATTGTGTGAAAATTACTCCAACATTTTTCGTATTTCTTTTCTTTTCTTTTAATATTTTCATCTAAGTCACGTTAGTGTTTAACTATATGATCAATCCGCTCCACGGACGAGATCGTGTTTAGTTCCTAAACTGAAAGAGTTGTTGACTTTGTTATCTCATATTTACCGTATATTAATATAAAAAAAATAGATAAATCTCATATGTGTATTGCAACCATGACAATATTTATTGTATATTGCCAAAGAAAAATTATAACATCGATTGCTATGAAATAATTTTTGAAGCTTAGCTCGATGTAAGTAACTATTCTAGTATTCATTAAAAGGGCCATTGAGTACAATGAATTTGGGCCTGTTTGTTTGGCGTTTGGGAAAGTAGTTTGGGAGAGTAGTGGAGGTTTGTGAAATAATCTCGATTTGCGTAATGTTGTTTGTTTGGGTTTTGAGAGAGTGGTTTGAGAAATAAAGTAGGTGTATGTTTTTTTGGAAGAGTTGGGTTGTAGGTGTAAGATGTGTAAGACTTTATGTCAAATCATGTTTGTTATGTGAGATAAATTGTGTAAGAGATAGGTTACTTTATGTCAAATCAAAGTAGATTTTGTATAGGTTTTGTTTAGAGATAAGAAAATTGTTGTTTGTTTGGCTTTTGAGATAGTAGTTTGAGAAAATTAATGGATTTATCTCGGAAAATAGAAAACATGTTTGTTTGGCATTTCCCAAACACGAAAAAATTCTGGGAAACGCCAAACAAACAGGCCCTTCATGTCTTATATAGTATTTATTTTGTGTAGTTAATAATGTCGGTTGATTTTGTAGTATCAAGTTTGAAGATTGAGGCCACTCTCCACAATCAGTGCAAATCATTAAACCCTCACCACCTCCTTTTCCTGCTGTCTGTCTTGGCGTGCAACTGCACTCATAAAATAATTGTACCATCTCTCTTAACATTATTATTATTATTATTATTATTATTTAAACATGAAAAAAAAAATTAGCAAAATATAGTATCTTGTTGACGGTTCAATTTTCTCTTCCTTTTTTTAATAAAAAAATGTTCATAATATATACTTTTGTCCCAGAAATTATTCAACATGCATGTTGTGATATACCCCACCAACATGGTAGAAATTGTATTCTGAGGAAGATGTATAATAGCTGATGAGCTAATTGACATGTGAATTGGTTCGATTTTCCTTGTCTTGTCTTGCTACGTTATTTAATGTGCATTCATCGTTTATTAAGTCATTGAGTAATATATTTTGGTTACCCCAATTTTTGCTCACAAAGTAAACAGAAAATCTTATTAAATTAAAATTGTAAGGGTCGAAATTATAGGCTGCCATTCCAATTTGCAGTATTTGCACTAGTTATCAATTTCATATTATTCTTGATATTTTAATTTACTATGTCAATGTGTGTTAAGTTATCCTTCAATTCAAATTACTATATAACCATTACATTACGTAGAATAACATTTTTATAAGCGATCAATTTTCTATGGACTTGACGTCAACCACCGCGATGGCAGCATGGTTTGCTATGGAATTCGCACGTGAGAACCATTGAAATAATATTATCTTAGAAGGAGACTACTCAAGTGTGGTTTTTACGGCTATTATAGGGGAACCAAACAATAGTTCGGAATTTGAAAATATAATTGCGGACATCCATTGTGCGGTGAGCTTGTTCAACTCCTTTGCGACTCGGCATATTAAAAGAGAAGCGAACCGGGCAACTCATGAAGTGGCGCATCTCTCTTTTAAGGATACCTATATTTATTATGTTTTTTATGTTCTTATCCAAACACCGTAACTTATGAGCTGATTGTTTAATGAAATTCATGATTTTCTCTATAAAAAAACATACAATGAGTATTTGTTATACAGTTGAATTTGGTGCATTTAAAATTTCATCATGAAGTACAACTCAATTTTATTTGAAATAAACCGTACTCATATCATATATGCGATAAAAGTAATTCACTTATTTAGGTAATACTCATGTTATATAAGAGTGGCTAATTACAAATAGATGTACACATACTTATTATTGATTTGCAAATATATTTGACTTATAATTGATGATGGGCTAGGATTTTATGTGGCAAGCCTTTAGTAATTTTTAGTTAATTTGCACTTTATATTAACATAGTTTACCAGATTTGCACTCTGTTTGATCTCTGGAAATCATTTTTTTTTTTATAATTCTGAAAATCATTTCTTAGATTCTTTAATTAACCTACGAGCAAATTAATATAGTTATACGACCAATAACGGTCATGAATAGCATATTTGGTTGTTGAAAAGAAGAGGGCTCTAATGGGCCCAAAAAACTATAAAATCAAATCATGACATCAACTGCTATTTGAAAACTTAAGCAAGACTATGTTGTAATTACAAAACTGGCACAATTTCAGCACCTTTTAATTTGTTGGGTACGCCACGTATACCCTGACGTAAGGCTTAATTACAAAAATTTCTCTCACGTATTGAGTATTACGAAAATCTTCCTGTGATTTGTCACCATCTTACAATTGACCTCTTACCCCTGAAAAGTTCCAACTTTGATCATAGGGTGTTATTTGTAATGTTTTAGGTGCTAATTATAATATCTCATAACTTATAAAATTGATAATTATATATTTACCACAAAAAAAAATTGATAAAATTGTATTATTGCCCATAAGTTTCAAAAAATATTATATTTTTACATTTTTATTAATAATTTGATTTTTAATAAAAAATAAACAAAATTTTATTAATTATATTTAATAAATATAAGAAATTTATTTACATATTTAATTGAATAAATTATCTTTTATGTTTATAATAATAATTTAATAAATTTTATTATTATAAACATAAAAAGTAAATTGAAAAATTATTTGTATTTTAAAATTTTCTTATTATTTTTTAAAATATTAAATTTATTAATACAGTATAAAATAATTAATTTAATTAAATGTGTAAATAAATTTCTTTTATTTATAACATATTTTTAATGAAATTTTGTTTAATTATTATTATAAAAATTAAATTGTTAATAAATATGTAAAAATAAGTTTTTTTTTTAGTATTTTTGGAAACTTCTGCAATAATACAATTTTTTGGCAGTAAATATATAATTATCAATTTTATAATTTATGAGATATTGCAATTAGCATCCAAGTTTTAATTTTTGAAGATATTACAAACATTACAAATAACCACTAGGGGCAAAGTTGAAACTTTTCAGTGGTAAGGAATTAATTGTAAGATGATGATAAATCTCAAGGGGATTTTCGTAAATAAGCCTTATCACAGGGTATTCGTAATTTACCCTAATTTGTTAATTAATAGTAGTATTATGAAACATAAAGTTAATCGACTTGATGATTAGTCCCATGGAAATTGCCATAAGGCTGGTCCATCCATCATATATACATGCAATAGTGTACATGTTTTTTCTTTAACTTAAAACACCCCTCTCCAATAATTATAAAAATAAAAGTTTCTCACTTGCATATTGTTTTCGTGATTCTATGCGGAATAATAGTTTCCTAAAAAAATATTATTTAGGGTAAATACCACTAATGGTCCCTCTTATCATTAACTTTTTACATAGTGGTCCCTCTTGTGTTTTTTTTTCCACGTTAGTCCCCACTATGAATTAATTAAAGTGCCAAAAACAACTTTATGAGGGACTAAATTGATAAAGAAACTATTTTATGAGGGACTAAGTTGATACAAAATAATTTTATGAAGGACTAAAGTGTAATACTATAAGTAAAAGACCCCTTGTAAATGATCAAAGTGAAACAAATAATTCGTAGTGGGGACTAACATGGGAAAAAAAATACAAGAAAGACCCTTCTATAAAAAATTAATGATAAGGAGGACCATTAGTGGTGTTTACACTATTATTTATTCGCTCATTGTTGGTACAATAAAATAAAAAAAGGAGCAATTTTATCACCACTGTTCTCAAATGCTCATAAAATCTGCACTCTCATATTTTGTACCTAATCACCGCAGCTAATATCTCAAAGAAATCTTGGGAGTTTCTAAGTTCCAATTATACAACCAACATATATATATATATATATGTGCGAAGATTTCCTTCTTTGATTCCATGTTTTTTCCATAAGGTTATATAACTTATATCTTATTTAAATCTCACAGAAGTGGAGAATATTTAATCGAGGAAAAGGAGAAAGAACATTGCATTAACTTATCTGTTAAATATGCTAAAGAAGTTGGAAAATTGAATTTTGTACTTTCGGAAAGTAAAAAAAGGAAATCAAAAAGCAATCTTTCCATTTGCCAAACATTAGCAAAAGTCAACTTTCACTTCCTGTAATATTTGTTGCCCTTCCACTAAGTAATATGCAGCACCTCCATTTTTTTCAACTATTTATTAAAGAATCAATTTTAAAAATGATTAAAAAAAGACCACCAATTTGCTCATTAGTAGGAACTGAAATTTAAGGTAGGAAAATGAAAATGAAAAATAAATAAATAAATATAAAAATTAAGAACATAAAGTTCAACAATTTTCTGTCAAAAGTAAATAAATATTTCTTGTTGTTTTACTCATTTAAGAAATATAAATTAATGAATCTATCATAGCCTAAAAGGCTAAATTCAAGAACCATTTATATTCAGGTAATTGTGAGAAAAACAAATTATAATATGTATTAAAGATGAGTCGAGTTTAACAAGGTAACTTAAAAATCTCGTTCAGATCCTGACCATTATTTTTGAGGCGTGTGTGAATTAAAAATAAAATTAATCTCTAATCTAATTCGAGATTATGGACATCCCAATATAAAATCACTTACATCAAAATGCTGAGGTTTTCTAAAAACTACATACTCTAACTTTTGATCAATCACAGTTTAATAAATTTAAGGATTTATTGAATTGAATCCAGTAATTGAAAAAATCTAAAAATCAAATTTCACAAAATCAGTTTATAGATAGATAGTCAAACTCCCTTTGAATTCCCACTCAAATAGTAGTACAATTTTATTTACTAATTACCCAAAAGGCCAAAAAGACATTGCCCCCTTTCAATATTCATATGATATCTTTGTCATTTATAAACCAAACATTAAACCCCAACCCCAACCCCATAACACTGTAACTTACATTTTCTCTCATTTAAAAAGGACCTCTTTTTGCAGAAAATTTGAGCTTTTCTCCATATTTATTTGTCACAGAAACAGAGACAAAAAAACTACACACAGTTGTGTTGTTTTCTTTCTTGGCTTCATTAGAACCTGATCAAGAGCAGAAGAGGTATACTTTACTCCTCACATTCATTCTTTTCTTTCACCCACATTCAATCCACTCTACTTATTTTTTGGGTTTCTGAACAATTTAAGCATGCTCTGTTCTGTAATATTTTTATTGAATCCTCAAAAAGTTCACTGTTTGGTTGTTTTGGGTGGTGGATTTATTTTTATTGCAGGTGCCATAAAATGGTTGCAGAAGAATTAATGGCGCTAAAGTTGTAAAGAGACTTGGATTATTGGGGAGTTTTTAGGGGTTTGATACTGTTTATTTTTGTTTTTGTTTTCATTGGAGGGTCTAATTAGAAATGAGTCATCGAATCTTGGCTTCTTTTTTGGTTTTAACTCTGTTCTTTAAGCCTTTAGTTAGTCAAATACCCAATACAGATGAGTCCTTTATCTTTGAATTTTTCCAAAAAATGGGCTTAAATTCATCTAAAGATTATGGCTTTTCTGGCTCATTTTGTTCATGGAGTGGAGTGGTTTGTGATGATAAAGGTGAAAGTGTTGTTAAATTGGAAGCTTCTGGATTGGGTTTATCTGGTGTAATTCCTGATACCACAATTGGGAAATTGACAAAGCTTGAATCTTTGGATCTTAGCAATAATAAAATCACTTCTTTGCCTTCTGATTTTTGGAGTTTGGGCTTACTCAAGAATCTTAACCTCTCCTTTAACCAAATTTCGGGGAGTCTTTCTAGTAACATGGGGAATTTTGGACAACTTCAAAGCCTAGACGTATCTTTCAACAATTTCTCTGATAGTATCCCTGAAGCAATAAGCTCTCTCAGCAATTTACGAGTTTTGAATCTGAGTCATAACGGGCTCGAATCAATGATTCCGTTAGGGATTTCTCAATGCCGGTCTTTGTTTTCCGTTGATCTATCCTCAAACAAGTTAAATGGTTCTCTACCTAATGGTTTTGGTAATGCATTTCCAGAAATGAAATTCTTGAACTTGGCTGATAATGAAATTCTTGGTTGGGGTGCAGATTTTATTGGTATGAAGTCGATTACGTATCTAAATATTTCAAACAACATGTTTCATGGTTCTGTTGTTAGTATCTTTGAAGGGCCATTGGAGGTGATTGATTTGAGTAAAAACCAATTTCAAGGCCATATAGCTCAGGTAAACTTCAGTTCCGATTTCAATTGGTCGAATTTATTGTATATGGATTTCTCAGAAAATCAGTTTAGTGGAGAGTTTTTCACTGATTTGATTCATGCTCAGAATCTCAAACACCTTAATCTAGCACACAATAGGTTTACAGTACAACAATTCTCTCAAGTTGATAAGCTCGTTAATTTAGAGTATCTGAACTTATCCAGAACTAATTTATTCGGTGAAATTCCTAGTAATATCTCCCGTTTACGTAATTTGAAAAAACTCGATCTTTCTGAAAACCATCTCAGCAACCATATTCCTTCGATTTTCTCCACAAGCCTTCAAGTTCTTGACCTTTCTCGTAATAATCTAACAGGAGACATCCCATTGGTACTTATAGATAAGCTTCATGAAATGGAGAGGTTTGATTTCTCTTACAACAATCTAAGTTTTTGCGGTTCACAATTTCCCCCCGAAATCCTTCAAAAAGCATTTAAAGGATCGGTTAACAGCTGTCCGATTGCTGCAAATCCCGCTTTCTTTAAAAGAAGAGCTGCAAAACATAGGGGACTAAAGCTTGAGCTAGCTCTAACTTTATCAATGATATTTTTGCTTGCGGTTTTGCTCTTTTTAGCCTTTGGGTGTCGAAGAAAAACGAGAATGTGGGTTGTGAAACAGGACTCGTATAAAGAAGAACAAGCTATCTCAGGGCCCTTTTCTTTTCAGACGGATTCAACCACTTGGGTAGCTGATGTTAAGCAGTCGACATCCGTACCCGTGGTGATTTTTGAGAAGCCATTGTTGAATTTCACATTTGCAGACCTTTTGTATGCCACTTCTCATTTTGATCGGGCCACATTATTGGCCGAAGGGAGATTTGGGCCCGTTTATGGTGGGCTTTTGCCGGGTGGGGTTCATGTCGCGGTCAAAGTTTTGGTCAATGGTTCCACGATGACGGACCCGGAAGCCGCAAGGGAACTCGAGTATCTTGGTCGAATAAAACATCCTAATCTCGTTCCATTAACCGGATATTGTTTAGCCGGGGAGCAAAGGATTGCGATTTACGATTACATGGAAAATGGGAACCTTCAAAACTTGCTATACGATTTGCCACTCGGTGTACAAACTACGGAAGATTGGAGCTCGGACACGTGGGAGGATGAAAATAATGGGATACAAAATGTCGGTCTCGGGTCTGAAGGGTCCTTTACAACTTGGAGATTTAGGCACAAAATTGCACTTGGCACCGCTCGTGCACTTGCTTTTTCTTCACCATGGTTGCTCGCCTCCTATTATTCATCGAGATGTTAAAGCTAGTAGTGTTTATCTCGACTCTAACTTGGAGCCAAGATTGTCGGATTTCGGACTTGCTAAGATTTTTGGAAATGGAGTTGAGGAAGAGATTACTCGTGAGTCACCGGGTTATGTGCCACCGGAATTTCTTCAACCGGAAAGTAGCTCGCCAAAGGCCGCGACTCCAAAATCGGATGTGTATGGATTTGGAGTTATTCTATTTGAGCTAATAACGGGGAAAAAAACCGGTTGAAGATGATTATGGAGAAGACAAGGAAGTAAATTTAGTAAGTTGGGTAAGAGGGCTAGTTAGAAAGAAACAAGGTTCACGAGCCATAGATCCAAAGATACGTGGAACGGGACCGGATCCGCAATTGGTCGAGGCTTTGAAGATTGGTTATTTTTGCACGGCTGATGTTCCTTTCAAACGGCCTAGTATGCAACAAGTAGTTGGGTTACTTAAGGATCTTGAATCGATTACACTATAAGAAAATT
>JAYDYQ010002296.1:0-14428 GCA_034814905.1 Penstemon davidsonii | reverse complement strand
TTATTCAGATCTTTAAGAGGATCATCATCAGGAAAAACTTCATTTATCTTCGAAATCTAACTACAATTGTTACAAGTATTAGCCTACTATACTACTCCTCGGAATGATCTGCTCCTTCAATCCGACGTACACCATATCATGGTGAAGATTGACAAATATACTTCACCAGACCTTCACAAGATATCTTCCTTGGTCGGAGGATGTCCAAATAAAAGATTACGAAGTGTCCACCTGAGTAGAAGAATATGTTATCCAAGCTCTGGATTTTGTTCCCTTTTAGATTGAAATCAAAAGAGACGAGAAACATGTAGAAGTGCGTATATTTGCTGATGCTGGTGAACTGTCGACCTCCAAATGGGCAACATTGTAATCGGGAAGCATGCTGCATCTGGGGTCGGTCACAGTATCAAGTTAAAAGCACACTGAGAGAGGAATGGTTCAAAGGGTAATTCTTTCTGCAAACGATGAAGGAAAGAACTTTGCTGTCGTACAATTGAGACAGGTTCATTCTCCGTGCCTTGGAGACAAGTTTTCGAATATGCATGGACAGAAGGGTGTTCTGGGGTTTTCTCCAGTCTCGACAAAGTAGCCTCCTTGGTCGAAAAGCATACCTGCCTCAGGGGACACCATCATTTTAATGAACTAACCAGCTCTCATTGCTCACGAAATAATTGGGTTGATATCTCCACCGTAGTCGACATGCCATAAATACCAAAATGAAATATTTATGGGAGACATGTTATTTCCATCTTTTATGTTTCCTACTTCTCAAATGAGTTATTTATAGTATGGGGAAATGTTCAATTAATGCACAAAGCATACGAAACGTCCTACGGTTACGGCACAACTACCAAATTGGTTTCCTCTCTCCCAAGAAAATTGAAAGAAGTTGCTAATGGGCAAACAGGTCGAAAAGACGCATCGTCTACACTGAAATCGAACAAAAAGAGCATGATTTTCTATTCATCAAGCAAAATATATGATTTTCTATTCATCGAGCAAAAAAAATAAAATGGAAGACCCTTGTCTACTGTTCGAGAGCATGACCGGGACTCGTCTGATAAGCAAGAAAGTTCATCATTTCGTTGGCACGCTGCTTATATCCGAGAGAAAAACCCCTGTCGAACTCTCGCTGTTTCAATTGAAGAAGATCTTCTTTTTCCTTGGTGAGTTGTTCCTTATCGGACACCAAGCTGCTATTTGCTCGAGCAAGTTCTTCTTTCTCTTTCGAAAGTTTTTCAGTAGCAGCTCGGAGTCTCTCCACCTCAGTCATCAGCGATCGATGAGCTACAGCGATTGAGTTCATCCGTTCAAGAGACTCTTCTCGAGAAAAGTAAGACTCATCATTCTGTATCCCGAACTGGAGAGCTTCATGCTTAGCCTGATTTAAAGATAGGATAAGGAACTTCAAAAATCTAGGGGATAAAAAGATACCTATTACAACAACAACAAAAGTCCACTTACCATCTCCAAACGCTTAAAAATGGACTGAACAAGACGCAAAGAAGAATGGTTCTTCAATTTATCAAGCTCCTTGGGCAGAATTGTACCCATTCCGAGATTTCAAGAAACCCCATCAGGCTCGAGGGTTGTTGGAATGCATGCATCAGTGGAAACCCCACCAGATCGACTCATCCCGAACTCAGTTATCTCCTCGACCTGCTCCTTAAAAGGACGTTCGTCTAAAAGAGACGGATCGTCCGCGGTATTTTCAAAACCAGAATGACTGGGACCAGACCCAGTTTTTGATACATCTTGAGAAATGGGGACATGAGATGGCTCGGGTATGTTGAGAAGTTGAAACAACAACCTGTGAACGCAAAGGGGCAAAGAAAGACTCAGGAATATCTTCCACAGGACCCCCTAGTTGCAGAGTTGGCTCAACGTCAGAGTTGGGGACAGTAATTACGTCCTGCTGGGAACCTTCTTGACTTGAAGTTTGACTTGTTGCTGGGAAAGCTCGTGACTCCTCGTTTGTTGTTTGGTCTACGAGAGGAGGAGATGTAGCTCGAGATTCCTCGTTTGTTGGATTGTCGATTGAAGGAGGAGAAATAACTCGAGACTCGTAATTGATTGTTGGGTCTACAAGAGGAGGAGAGGTAGATCGGGAACCCTCGTTCTGGTAAGCCTTTAGTACTTTTGGATCGACTATTGGACTACGGATTGGGGCCCCTGAAAGTCCCGTTGAAGAATTCCTACTTTCCCTTGTCGGAGAAAGAATATTCTTCACTATTTTCGGATTTCCGCCTGACGAGGACGATAACGGGTCAGATCGAGGCACAACTTCCCGAGAAAAAGCTCCTCCCTGGGAAGATGATTGATGTGAACCATCCGTTCGGGCTTTCTTCCTCGGAGTATCTCGTCGGGACAGACCCCGCAGAGATCGTTTGGCAGCTCCAGAAAAGAGGTTGGAACTCATAATCAAAAAATCAGAAATTCTTAAGAAATATCGAACTATGAGCTCCGATCAACAGCAAGAAAATTTTATATTACAAGTAGGGACGCGCGGTAAAACTTCAAAGATTTTACCTTTATATATAGTAAAGGAAATGATAATTATGTCCTCAATCCCTGGCGCGCACAGTAAAATTCAAATATGGAAAACAGAATGGATCATCCAATGCATGCAGCGATCATCAAAACAACGAAGAATATTTCGTCTAAAGTCATACATATCAACAAAGGGATTTTTACATATTCTACAAGACCTGCTACGTAAAACGACAAAAACTACGAGAATAAAAGAGGAAAATAAAAGGAAATCATAAAAACATTCTAAGATGGGGAGTTGGCTTCCTTCGCGGACAATCCTTCCTCATCTTCTCCATTCCCTTCATCGACCTGGTCTCCTTCGATGTCCTCTTCATCATCGTCGTCTCCCTCTTCGCCTGCTTGATCCTCCATGACATCCTTTATTAACTCCAAATCAGGTGCTGGCACAGAAAATGGAGTTCCGTACTCATCGACTAAATGAGCAAGAGGGTGGTTACTATACTCAACAGAAGGTAAGCAATCGAGAGGATAGTCTTGAAGGCTTCGATCCTTTTCGATAGCCATAACTCGACGATATTCATCGCGCTTATCAGGAATCTGCCCAGACTCAATTAATTGATCGACGCCCTTATAGAAAGAGCTCAAGAGCAGACCTCCGATCTTCTGATGAATTATGGCAGTATGCACTGGGGAGTCAAGAAACCCTCGGACAATGGGTTCGACGTCGGGAGATTGGTGCTCATCTATGACCCTCTCTAAATCAGAAGAACCATCCACTTTTGCCGCAAGTTGAGATCGAAGTGAGACGATCTCCGACTCCAGTTTACTGACTACAGTGGCATGTGAAACTCGCTGCTCTTCCATTTCTCGATTCAACTGGTCGACCTGGGCCTGGTATCGACTAGCATCCGTCATCATATCGATGATATGCGGATTGTCAGTTTCCAGGTTCTGATTGACGAGAGGAGCAGATTGAGTCTCAGCGGAGGCCCGAGAATTATCGACCTGAGCAAGTTGATCTTCAAGTTCCTTAACTCTAGCAGTTAAAATTTTGTTGCCTTCTTCAACATATTTGCATTGTTCTCTATGCAATGCCATATCATATAGCGCGGACACCAAGGCATTGCCAGTCTGTGGCAAGAAAAAATTGTCTAAGTAAAAATGAAGTAGAATATTGAGGATTATTAAAAGAACGGAAGGAGTTAAGAAATATACCACTTCATGAGCAAGTGCTGCCCTTGCCAACTGTTCGAGAGGCTTTTTCTTAACAGTCCTTTCTACATCTCGGAAAAAGGACGAAGAGAAGTCGAATGGACTTATCGACGACATTCTCCTTATCATCGGACATTAATGAATCCTTCTCGGAATATCCGGCCGCTCGTTTCCCTTGAAGATGATTCTCAATCATATCAATCAGAGAAGCTTTATGGCTAGTATCTCCAATGTGGGTAAAATACTCTCCTTCTTTATCAAAGAACTGAGTTCTTCTTTTAGCTTCAGGGCCAATAGGATTACGCTCTGGCCAAGATTGACAGCCCAGAATACCATGTTCATCCCTAAGAAATTTGGGTGGATAACCGCGGCCCGGGCGAGAGCTTGTAGACGGTATGTTTGATGAAGTTTGACCGGAAGAAGGGGGAGCAACTCGAATAGGATCTGCGTTCTCGAACGATTCCTCCTCAATGTCCTCCAGATCCAGGATTTGATTTCTTCTCCTCTTTCTGGATTGCTTCTGCTCTATAGGAACTTTGCCCGACGACTTTTTCAAATTTGAAAGGACAGATTTTTCGACCACGGAAAAACGGCAGTTCTCGACCATGGAGGCTGCAACATAAAATTGATAAACATTAGTGAACGATAAATTCATAAATCCTTTTCTAAAAAGAATAAAAAATCTGACCTAGAGATCGATTGTCCGATGGAATAGGAAAATCCAAAGAACTCAATCCAGCTTTCCAAAGGAAAACTTTTCCGATCAAATAAGCTGATTGGTATTTATTTGATCGCATCTCCTCGATCAAATAGGATGAAAATTGGTCATCTGGGGCCATCTCGCCGATCACCTTTCGACCTCCGTACACCCATGATTCATTGTATCCCCAATCATGAGTAAACTCCTCGGTTTCTCCGTTTTCAAGGATATGCACGGTCGGAGCTTTAACAAAAAAGAAGTTCGATTTCCATTCCGTACTGTTGCTCGAAATGGCGTTTTCAAGAACAGCATAACCAGGTCTTTGGCTAACGTAATAATAGCCTTTGTTGGAGGAGGTCGATACGGAAAGTCGGAAAAAGTGAAGAAAATTACGGAAAGAGGGCTGCAGACCTCGTGCGACCATCAAAACAAAGAAATCCATTATAAAGGCAATGGCATTTGGAACAAGTTGGGTCAGAGAGACAAAGAAAGTCTCTAAGAATTGACGAAGAATTGGAGAAAGAGGAAAACGGAGCCCATGTTCGAAATGGGATGTATAGAAAGCTCGACAGTTCGTAGGAGTAGTATTAACTCTCTCCTCGGGGAAGGAATAATGATCTCAAAATCCGACGGGAAATAACGACCGTATTCCCTTTTCAAAGTAGGAAGGTCTTCTTCTTTCCATCGAGAAGGAAAGAATTCCACAGGAGCGGAAATTTGAGGTTGAGCCGTCTTAGATTTTTTGGATGCCCTGGACATCATCTCCTCCTTTGGAACAATTTCCACCACTAAGCTATCGACTTCCTTTTCTTCATAATCTCTGACTTCTTCCACTGGAGCATCGTCTGCTGCTTCGTCCTCAGATTCAGGGATATCAGGATTGGGGATGTTAGGTGGTACTTGTTCTCCTACATTTTGAGTTGAGGAATGGGGATTCTGCGAGGTCGAAGCCATTGACCCTTGAAGTAATGTGCTCGATGTAATAAGAAAAGGGCAAGTTTATCGACTTAAACTTTTACTGCAAGAGAATCTAAATATCTGTGGTAAAAAGTAAAATATCCCGCGATTTTTGATTATATATATGGGCGGTGAAAAGACGGATTCAACCCTTTGCGTCTCTTCGTATTCCCGCCAAATCAAACCTTGAAAAGACTTTATGATTATCTGACACACATTTCCAAAATACGTGTCCCTATCTGGATGGTTCTATCGAAAATGCACTCTTTTTCCCTTATTCGGTTTTTATCCCTTGAAGGGTTTTTCCGAACTAGGTTTTTAACGAGGCATATTTCATGAACGATAAAAGGATCAAAGTAACTACTACATTTACTTCTACGAGCTCCAGCTACGATTACGCTCGAGAAGTGAGGGAGTACTGATGAGGGCTACTTTGCACATATAACCGAATAGAATTTTCCGAGGAGAATTGAGATCGATTCGACCCGCGTAAACTGCAAGATCGGCTCGACCCGCCAAAACGTATCTGGTCGACCTACTGTCCGATTCAGGAGACTTATTGGGCCATGCGGTACTCCTAGGCCATGCTAGATTCCTAGGCTTAATAGGACTCCTAGTTCTCTTAGGACATGTTGAATATTATAAATAGTGAATCTTACAATGTATTAAGGATCCAGATTTTAACCTATTAAATATACTACTATCATTCGCCTCCCTGATTCTTGTTTTCTGCGTGATTATATTACTTGCTTGTTCTTGAATTGCATCATCCGGAGTACTTTAACCAAACCCCTAAAACATAATTAGTATTATCTTAAACAATATTACTGAGATTAAAACCTAAGACGAAATTCGGTTAAATCAACCGAGCAGCGTGCTGCTGTAGTCCTCGAGCTGGAGAAACAAAAGGTCGCCTTGGAGAGGTCTCTCGAGGAAGCTAGAGCTATCGAGCACAAGATGGCCTCTGAGAAGGAGAAGGCTGTAAAGCATAAAGAGAGTCAAGTCCATGAGGAGTTGAGCAAGGAGTTGGACAAACTTAGGTCCATCATCGAGCAGGATGTTGGTCCCAAGTGGTCAGATGAGGTCTAGAGGGGGGGGGGGTTGAATAGACCTCTTAAAATTTGTCTTTTAAAATCTCTAACTTTTTGTGTCAGCAGACTAAGCTGATCAGGAATCGTAAGTTGACTAAGCTGATCTCGCACAAAGCTTTGAACAACAGAGTTGACCACTCTTCTGATTTTACTTAGCTGATTTTATCGAAATCAGAGTTTTAACTTTACTAACTTGCAGCGGATTTTTCTAGTGTTTTTCACAAGTAGTTTTCTTAACTTAGAAAAAGTTTTATTCCCAGATTTATAAACTCCTTTTTAAAACTTTTTAACAGTTAACCTTTTCGTGTTAAAATATGCTCTTTGAAAGTATGCAAGAAATAATGCAAGTATAACACAAAGGATTTTTTTAGTGGTTATATGGATATAAATCCTTTAGTCCACTCTTCCAAGTCACTTAGATCTTGGGTTATACTATAAGCACAAAGATTACAGTATACAATGCTTGCGCCAATCAACAAATGAAAAGGCCACAAGTGCGCAATAGGAAATCACAAAGAAACTCCTACTCTCTGAAGTAATATCACTCACTTAGATGGATATCTACTTCTCACAACACTTTTCTCACAAAATCACTCAGATTTGTATGTATATATTGTTTTCTCTCTATTCTGCTTCGTCAACAAATGACTCGGCTGATGAGTGTTCTGTTCTTGAAGTTGAGACTTAGAAGAATTCTGCTTCGATTTTAATCTCAGTTGTGTTTATTCTTCTTCATCAACTCTTGAACTGAACTATTTATACTTGAGATTTGAATCTGCCCGTTGAGTGATCGACAGGTGTTCAAATCCTCGAGTACTGGTCCCTTCTGCAGAAACGGCTACCTGCGACTGAACACTGTACACTCTGCTGTACCTTCTGTCAGTCCGCATTAAATGCACCAAGCTGATACGAGGTTTCTCTTCAATCATTTGTCATAAATACCCTTCCTCTTCAGCATTTATTACTCCAAGTGCATTTATTACCGTTGCAATAACTTCTGATCCACTTCCACTCTGCTGATCGAAATTACTCGTCTGATGTACACTCGGCTAATCCCAAACTTGAACTAATCTGATTTGAGTCGGCTAAAAATCCACCAGTCTGATTCCTTTCTTCAGCAACAGATCAGTAGTCTTCTGGACCATATTTGACTTGTCTGAAGTAAATCCTTCCTTGGTCAAATATCTTCTAAGGTTTGTACTAAGCTTCCATACTTAGCTGATGACTTTTGGAAATCATCGAAACCTCCCTTCACTTTAAAGTCTTCATCTTCATCCAACAATTTCCCCCTTTTTGATGATGACAAAACTTCAGCTAAGTACCTGTACCTAAAACTAAAGTTAAGTCCTCAAAGATTTCTGAGATAGAAATAATTTGTTGGAAGCTTGACTTTTATAAATGATCTTGGAAATTACAGTACAAGTTTACAAGAAAATGAACTTAAGTGAATTTACAAATAAAGTAAGCTGATTACAATATTTTCAACAGATGACCCAGTCTAGGAAATCTAGTCTAGTCTTCAGCTTCTTCATCTTCCTCTTCTTCCTCATCTTCATACTCTTCACTCTCATTATCTTCATCTTCTCCACTGGAAAATACTTCCAAGTTCTTAGAGGCAGCTTCGATCTTTCTTTTGATGTCCTCTAATCTCATGTATTTTCTGTCTGGATCTAGCTGTTCTTCAACAGAGTCTCTGGAGGCAGCCAACTCTTTGTCAGATTTTGCTACGTCCTTAGGCTCTTCTTTAGCAGTTTCTTCATCTTCAGCTTCCTCTTCAAGTACTTCATCTTCACTTGGCTTTCCAGCAGCAGCCCGTTGGTCTTGTACTTGAACAGTTGCAGCAGCAACACTCCTCTTAGCTGATTCCTCTTCCCCTTTTTTGTCATCAGCAGCAGGGTTGAGTTGATCAGGAGTTACGTTGACAGCAGCACAAAGCTTTCTGATGTTTTGATCCACAACTTGGAGTTGATCAGAGTGATGATTCAGAGTTGCTTCCATACAAAGTTGAGTAGTCTTCATCTCACCAGATTGTTCATTTAAACAGTCAACATTCAGTTGAAGTGTTGATATTTCATTTTGAGCTTTATTGGTGACAACAGTGAACTCTTGCATCAAGGCAACATTTTTCTCTATCTCTGCCTCACCAACTTCTTTCATGACTCTGGCAATTCCTGCAATATCAGACTCATGCCTTTGAAGAGCAGTGTGCAGATGACTCACATCACCTTTCACGTCTTCAATGTTTCTATTCATGCTCAATATACTCTGAGTCAGTGCGAGGGAATTGTCTGGTGGTAGAGGAAAATTCTCTATGGCTTCTTGCACCATCTTTGCAGTAGCCTCCTGCATTTGCTTTAACATCAGCTGATTCCTCTTTTCCATCTCCTTCATGGCATTATCAATCAGCATCTGCATTGACTCCATCGGTGAAGAATGTAAGTCAGCAGTAGGAACAAAGGTTGATGTTTCAGCAGGCTCTTCCTGTTGAACATGAGCTTCATGAAGAACTTGAGTTTCTTCAGCCTTCCACTCAATAGCTAAAGGAACCAAATCTTTGACTTCAGCAGACAACTTGTTTGATGTATCCAGGTTAATCTCTTCAGCTTGCTAGCTTGCTGGTCCTTCTTCCGTTCTTCACTAGCTGGCTGATCAGCAATGTGAATTATCTCAGTACCATCAGCAGACACCAAAGTCTTCTGACGAATCAACTCAGCTGGAACAAAAGGTGAAGTAGACTGTTGAGCACTCAGCTGTTCTTGATATGTACTGATTTCTGAGCCAAAGGCAATAAGCTGCAAACTTGGTAAAGTGGGCACATCACTGGTTGAACTAGGTTCATATCTTGATCGTTCAGCCCATTTTTCCATAGTTGTGTAGACAACTATCTTAACTGCTCTTTCCACGAATTCATCAGTAGGACTTGGTTTGTTTGATAAAGAATCCTTTATAGCTGTTGCCTCTTCCAGTACAATGACTCTAGCAAAGTCATTTAGCATATCTCTTATGAAGTCTGAATCCAATGCCTTCGCTACAGAAGTTGTATGCAACCAACTTAGGACCCAACGTCCTTCATCAGCGAACTCCTTCCATGATTGTATCTCTTCTTCAGACTTATTTAACCTATACTCCCTCCAACGGTTGTATCTGATCTTTTCTGGGAGAAAGGTGGTCTTGGATTGAAGTAGCTGATTCATCCTCTCCAGCTCAGCTTCAAACTTTCTAAAAACAATAGAGTCACTTTGGACAATCTCAAGTGCTGTTCTGATTTCAACCTTCTTTCTTTTGACTGGTTTGGCCCTTGGTAGTACAAATTGTCCTTCCTTGGGTTTGCCAATCACGATGCCTTCAGACCTCCTTGGTCCATATGCATCCTTCTTACTGTCTTCAAGAGCTTTTGCCAAGTCTGCTTCCTCCTTGGCAGCCAATTCTGCTTCAGTCATCTTCTTGACTTCAGCACTTTTCTTGCTTGCTTCCAAAGCTCTTTTCAGCTTAGCTTCATCACGCTTCCTTTGCTCTGCTTCCTCGCGCTTCTTTTTGTGATAAGCTGACACTTTTGCCTTGCCAGTCCTTTTTTTCCTGGCAACTCTTGATTCAACAACTGGTGCCGCAGCTGTTGGTTCTGGAGCAGCAATTGCTACTGGTGCAGCAGCAATCGGTTCAAGGATCTGCAATTCAGGATCCTTTTGAGGTTGAGCAACCTCAGCTGTTGGTGTAGAAGTCTGTTTTACTTGATCATCAGCTGACTTTACTTCAGCAGACTTCTTTTCTGATCGAACAGGCCTCTCTGCTGTTGGAGGACTTTCCCTTACCAGCTCAGAATTTTTCTTCTTCAATGAACGTCATCTTCTTTCTAGCAGTCTTCTTTGTATGATGGACAACAACAGATGTAGCAGTGTCTTTCATTGCGCTCCTTGTCCTTTTTCAAACATTTTCAGCTGGCACTTCAGCTGAAACGGTTCTTTCAGGAGATGAGTCATAGGCCATCTCCTCAATTTCCTTAGTTGTCTGATCTATGATAGCATCAGCAACTTCTATATCCTTAGGCGAAACTGTTCTGGCTTGAACAACTGGCTTAGCTATTTGAACAGATGCCTTACTCCTTTTGGCCTTAACAGCTGGCTCTTTAGGCTCAGCAGCAGCCTTTCTCTTTGATTGCCTCTTTTCTGGCACATCAGCAGGTCCTTTAGACCTTCCAGACTTCACTGCCTCATAAATCTTTAGTTCCTTGGCCTTGTGAACATCCTTGCCATTTGTCACTGTACATCCCAAATTTACCAGCAGATGACTAAGGAAGATTCTGTGAAGTGATTGACCACGCTCCTTGTGATCAGCAAGAATGTACCAAATAAAGGTTGCCCAGTTCACCTTCAAACCATAATAGACATCAATCATGGTATGAAATCTCCTCATTGTCACACTGTCCAGTGAAAATGTGCAATTCTCCAGTACTTTGGCAACTAAATCTGCCATACGCTGAAATTCGTCCTTCAGCTGATTCTTCTTAATACTGCCAGACAAAACTTCATTCTTCTTTGCAGCCAGATTCCAGAAATATGCTTCAGAGGGTTCAGCTAGGGTTGCAATCTCAGTTGAACCTTCAAGAGTGAGTCCATATTTCTCATTCAGCAGCTTGGGAGTTATACAGATAACCTTGCCCCCAATTTTGGCATTTATTTCCAGTTTTTCATAGTTAGGCTTCCCTTTCGAACCATAAAACTCCATAACTTGATCTTTAAAAACCATATCTTCATGAGCCTCCATGAAGTTAACTAGGGTTGCCGCCTTGAATTTTTCCAGAATTTCTTTCATCAGTGGAGTGCTAGTCGTGTGATACGTCAGGTAGTTTAGGAACATACCTTCAGCGCTAGCTTCTTTGGCAGACATCTCTGAAAAAGATTAAGGGAAAACGAGAGAAATTTGCAGTAGAATTGATTGCAAAAATGCTCTGTGCTTTTGAAATTTTGAGGGTGCGTAAAGACTTACTAAGCTAATTAGATCTGGATTTATAATGTTGATTTGATGTTAGTTTCCGTGATTAGTACCAACTGTTAGATCAGTTACTGAAAAGTAGATCATGTGACCGTGATACGCGGATTTCAAAAAGCATTAATTATGTCAGACGGGCGGGAATTTGAAACGCCACTTGTCTGTTACTTATAAAAGCATGCTTTAGATAAAAAGTTTTTGATACAACACTTGATAATAAGCTGACATAAATAAACAGATGAGTAAAACAATACTTATCTGATAGATGACTTGTCTGATACAATATATCACTAGTGAAAGCCAATATCTAGTGATCTTCCTTTGCTGTTTGTCAATCCAGCAAGATAAATAATCCTCAAGTCTTCAAGAATTAAGAACAAATCTTCTGATTAAAACAACTTCAACTAACTGTCATGGAAGATTTCATCTATAAAACAGGAGTACCGCTAGTCTTACACGTTCCCCCTGAATTCAAGAATTCATCAGTCAACTAGTCTGTTGAGAGTCAGTCCTCTTGAAGTAACACTTGTTGATATCAGATTAGTCAGCTGTTGAACCCAGTCTTCTGATAGGTTCCCCCTCAGCTTATGAATCCAATTTTAACAAGCCCAATTCCACTCTTAGAGTAGAAAATCTTGCATCACTTAATGGTTTGGTGAAAATGTCAGCAATCTGATTGTCTGTATGAACATACTCAATAATAACATTTCCTTTTTCAATCTGATGTTTGATTTAAATATGCTTAGTCCTGGAATGACTAGTAGTATTCTGAGTAAGTGAGATTGCACTTGTATTGTCACAGTAGATAGGGATTCCACTGATCTTGAGGTTATAGTTTTCTAGTTGATGCTTCAACCAAAGTATTTGTGCACAACATGCTCCAGCAGCAATGTATTCAGCTTCAGCAGTAGATATGGATACTGAAGTCTGTTTCTTCATCCATGAGATCAGACGACTGCCTAGAAATTGACAATTACCTGTTGTACTCTTCCTATCAATTTTATAGCCAGCAAGGTCAGAATCTGAATATCCAGTAAGTTCAAATCCTGATTCCCTTGGATACCACAATCCCAATTCTTGTGTGCCTTTGAGATACCTTAATATCCTTTTAGCAGCTAAGAGCTGAGATTCCTTAGGATTTGATTGAAATCTCGCACAAACCCCAACAGAATACATAATGTCAGGTTTGCTAGCTGTTAAGTATAACAGTGACCCAATTATGCCTCGGTACTTGGTGATGTCAACTGATTTGCCATCTTCATCCTTGACCAGATGAAGTCCAGTAGACATAGGAACACTAACAGATGAGCTAGTTTCCATACCAAATTTCTTGAACAGATCTTTTGTGTACTTTGCTTGATTAATTAAAATATCATCAGGTAGCTGTTTGACTTGTAATCCAAGAAAGTAATTTAGTTCTCCCATCATGCTCATTTCAAATTTGTTCTGCATCAGCTTAGAGAACTTCTCACACATCTGTTGGTTAGTTGAACCAAAAATAATATCGTCCACATATATTTGAAATAACAATATATGATTATCCCATTCAATAGTGAACAAAGTCTTATCTACTTTACCTTTGCGAAATCCTTTAACTAAAAAAAAATCAGATAAAGTATCATACCATGCCGTTGGAACCTGTTTTAGTCCATAGAGAGCTTTCCTCAGACGATACACTTTGTCTCCTTGTTGATAAGCTTCAAATCCAGGAGGTTGTTCAACGTAAACTTCCTCTTGCAATTCTCCATTGAGAAAGGCAGACTTCACATCCATCTGATAGACAGTGAAGTTCTTATGAGCAGCATAGGCTAAGAATAATTTGATTACTTCAAGCCTTGCAACTGGTGCAAATGTCTCATCAAAATCAATGCCTTCTTCCTGGCAATAACCTTTGGCAACTAGTCTTGCTTTGTTTCTGGTGACAATACCATCTTCATTCATTTTATTCCTGAATACCCACTTAGTGCCAATTACCCTTTGATGAGTAGGTCTAGGTACTAAGTACCAAACCTCATTCCTTTCAAATTGATTTAACTCTTCCTGCATTGCTTCAATCTAGTGAGAATCACTAAGAGCTTCATCAATTAACTTAGGCTCAATTTGTGAAAGAAAACTTATAAACATTGATTCATTTGCAGTTGACCTTCTTTTTCTAACTCTGTCCAATGGATCACCAATCACTAGTTCAGGTGGGTGATCTCTGAGCCATATGAGATCAGGTTGCAAATCTGGATGTTGTCCTCTTGATTGATCTTGCAACACTACTGTTGGAGTCTCAGTAGTAGTCTGTTGAACAGTCTCTGGTCTGTCAATTGTTTGCAACTCCTCTGTTAGACAATCAGCAGACTGATTTTGAAAAGCACTTGAGTTAACAGCTTTGTATGATGGGAACATATTCTTCTTTTCTTTCCATACTCAATTTCTGAAGGTCAGCAGATATCTCTGGATTAGCACTTTGATTTTTTTCAGAAGATTGGCTTGGTTCATCAAACACTACATGAATAGATTCTTCTACAAGTAAAGTTCTTATGTTAAAGACTCTGTAAGCTTTACTAACAGTAGAGTATCCTACAAAAACAGCTTCATCAGCCTTCTCTGCAAATGCAGTGAGGTGATTTTTCCCATTATTCAAAACATAACATTTACAACCAAAAATCCTAAGATAATGTAAATTAGGCTTTCTGTTGTTCCATAGCTCATAAGGTGTCTTGTTTTGACTCTTGTTGATCATACATCTGTTCTGGGTGTAACATGCTGTATTTGTGGCTTCTGCCCAGAATCTTTGGGGCAATTTTGCTTCAGCTATCATTGTCCTGGTAGCTTCCTTTAGAGTTCTGTTTCTCCTTTCAGCAACTCCATTTTGTTAAGGGGTTCTGGCAGCAGAGTACTCATGATTGATTCCTCTGGAATTACAATACTCTTCAACAGAAGTGTTTGTAAATTCAGTCCCTTTATCTGATCTGATCTTCAATATTCTTTGACTCTTCTC
>JAYDYQ010002295.1:0-10822 GCA_034814905.1 Penstemon davidsonii | reverse complement strand
AATAAGCCAGAACATAACCCGTTCGATCCAAAATGAAAGTTTAAAAAAAAATTCGATAAAAAGGGGGGTGCAACACGAGGACTTCCCAGGGGGTCACCCATCCTAGTACTACTCTCGCCCAAGCACGCTTAACTTCGGAGTTCTGATGGGATCCGGTGCATTAGTGCTGGTATGATCGCACCCATAAGTTAATGCGCACTTTAATTATTTAAAAGGTATCTCCAAATTCAAAACGGGCCAATAAATTCCGCCAATCGATGCTCTTCGGGCCCACAAAAGTAGAAAATTAATAAATAATCCAGAACATAACCCGTTCGATCCAAAATGAAAGTTTAAAAAAAAATTCGATAAAAAGGGGCGTCCAACACGAGGACTTCCCAGGGGGTCACACATCCTAGTACTACTCTCTCCCAAGCACGCTTAACTTCGGAGTTCTGATGGGATCCGGTGCATTAGTGCTGGTATGATCGCACCCATAAGTTAATGCGCACTTTAATTATTTAAAAGGTATCTCCAAATTCAAAACGGGCCAATAAATTCCGCCAATCGATGCTCTTCGGGCCCACAAAAGTAAAAAATTAATAAATAATCCAAAACATAACCCGTTCGATCCAAAATGAAAGTTTAAAAAAAAATTCGATAAAAAGGGGGGTGCAACACGAGGACTTCCCAGGGGGTCACCCATCCTAGTACTTCTCTCGCCCAAGCACGCTTAACTTCGGAGTTCTGATGGGATCCGGTGCATTAGTGCTGGTATGATCGCACCCATAAGTTAATGCGCACTTTAATTATTTAAAAGGTATCTCCAATTTCAAAACGGGCCAATAAATTCCGCCAATCGATGCTCTTCGGGCCCACAAAAGTAGAAAATTAATAAATAATCCAGAACATAACCCGTTCGATCAAAAATGAAAGTTTAAAAAAAAATTCGATAAAAAGGGGGGTGGAAACACGAGGACTTCCCAGGGGGTCAACCATCCTAGTACTACTCTCGCCCAAGCACGCTTAACTTCGGAGTTCTGATGGGATCCGGTGCATTAGTGCTGGTATGATCGCACCCATAAGTTAATGCGCACTTTAATTATTTAAAAGGTATCTCCAAATTCAAAACGGGCCAATAAATTCCGCCAATCGATGCTCTTCGGGCCCACAAAAGTAGAAAATTAATAAATAATCCAGAACATAACCCGTTCGATCAAAAATGAAAGTTTAAAAAAAAATTCGATAAAAAGGGGGGTGGAAACACGAGGACTTCCCAGGGGGTCAACCATCCTAGTACTACTCTCGCCCAAGCACGCTTAACTTCGGAGTTCTGATGGGATCCGGTGCATTAGTGCTGGTATGATCGCACCCATAAGTTAATGCGCACTTTAATTATTTAAAAGGTATCTCCAATTTCAAAACGGGCCAATAAATTCCGCCAATCGATGCTCTTCGGGCCCACAAAAGTAGGAAATTAATAAATAATCCCGAACATAACCCGTTCGATCCAAAATGAAAGTTTAAAAAAAATTCGATAAAAAGGGGGTGCAACACGAGGACTTCCCAGGGGGTCACCCATCCTAGTACTACTCTCGCCCAAGCACGCTTAACTTCGGAGTTCTGATGGGATCCGGTGCATTAGTGCTGGTATGATCGCACCCATAAGTTAATGCGCACTTTAATTATTTAAAAGGTATCTCCAAATTCAAAACGGGCCAATAAATTCCGCCAATCGATGCTCTTCGGGCCCACAAAAGTAGAAAATTAATAAATAATCCAGAACATAACCCGTTCGATCCAAAATGAAAGTTTAAAAAAAAATTCGATAAAAAGGGGGGTGCAACACGAGGACTTCCCAGGGGGTCACCCATCCTAGTACTACTCTCGCCCAAGCACGCTTAACTTCGGAGTTCTGATGGGATCCGGTGCATTAGTGCTGGTATGATCCGGTGCATTAGTGCTGGTATGATCGCACCCATAAGTTAATGCGCACTTTAATTATTTAAAAGGTATCTCCAAATTCAAAACGGGCCAATAAATTCCGCCAATCGATGCTCTTCGGGCCCACAAAAGTAGGAAATTAATAAATAATCCCGAACATAACCCGTTCGATCCAAAATGAAAGTTTAAAAAAAATTCGATAAAAAGGGGGGTGCAACACGAGGACTTCCCAGGGGGTCACCCATCCTAGTACTACTCTCGCCCAAGCACGCTTAACTTCGGAGTTCTGATGGGATCCGGTGCATTAGTGCTGGTATGATCGCACCCATAAGTTAATGCGCACTTTAATTATTTAAAAGGTATCTCCAAATTCAAAACGGGCCAATAAATTCCGCCAATCGATGCTCTTCGGGCCCACAAAAGTAGAAAATTAATAAATAATCCAGAACATAACCCGTTCGATCCAAAATGAAAGTTTAAAAAAAATTCGATAAAAAGGGGGGTGCAACACGAGGACTTCCCAGGGGGTCACCCATCCTAGTACTACTCTCGCCTAAGCACGCTTAACTTCGGAGTTCTGATGGGATCCGGTGCATTAGTGCTGGTATGATCGCACCCATAAGTTAATGCGCACTTTAATTATTTAAAAGGTATCTCCAAATTCAAAACGGGCCAATAAATTCCGCCAATCGATGCTCTTCGGGCCCACAAAAGTAGAAAATTAATAAATAATCCAGAACATAACCCGTTCGATCCAAAATGAAAGTTTAAAAAAAAATTCGATAAAAAGGGGGGTGCAACACGAGGACTTCCCAGGGGGTCACCCATCCTAGTACTACTCTCGCCCAAGCACGCTTAACTTCGGAGTTCTGATGGGATCCGGTGCATTAGTGCTGGTATGATCGCACCCATAAGTTAATGCGCACTTTAATTATTTAAAAGGTATCTCCAAATTCAAAACGGGCCAATAAATTCCGCCAATCGATGCTCTTCGGGCCCACAAAAGTAGAAAATTAATAAATAATCCAGAACATAACCCGTTCGATCCAAAATGAAAGTTTAAAAAAAAATTCGATAAAAAGGGGGGTGCAACACGAGGACTTCCCAGGGGGTCACCCATCCTAGTACTACTCTCGCCCAAGCATGCTTAACTTCGGAGTTATGATGGGATCCGGTGCATTAGTGCTGGTATGATCGCACCCATAAGTTAATGCGCACTTTAATTATTTAAAAGGTATCTCCAAATTCAAAACGGGCCAATAAATTCCGCCAATCGATGCTCTTCGGGCCCACAAAAGTAGAAAATTAATAAATAATCCAGAACATAACCCGTTCGATCCAAAATGAAAGTTTAAAAAAAAATTCGATAAAAAGGGGCGTCCAACACGAGGACTTCCCAGGGGGTCACCCATCCTAGTACTACTCTCTCCCAAGCACGCTTAACTTCGGAGTTCTGATGGGATCCGGTGCATTAGTGCTGGTATGATCGCACCCATAAGTTAATGCGCACTTTAATTATTTAAAAGGTATCTCCAAATTCAAAACGGGCCAATAAATTCCGCCAATCGATGCTCTTCGGGCCCACAAAAGTAGAAAATTAATAAATAATCCAGAACATAACCCGTTCGATCCAAAATGAAAGTTTAAAAAAAAATTCGATAAAAAGGGGGGTGCAACACGAGGACTTCCCAGGGGGTCACCCATCCTAGTACTACTCTCGCCCAAGCACGCTTAACTTCGGAGTTCTGATGGGATCCAGTGCATTAGTGCTGGTATGATCGCACCCATAGGTTAATGCGCACTTTAATTATTTAAAAGGTATCTCCAAATTCAAAACGGGCCAATAAATTCCGCCAATCGATGCTCTTCGGGCCCACAAAAGTAAAAAATTAATAAATAATCCAGAACATAACCCGTTCGATCCAAAATGAAAGTTTAAAAAAAAATTCGATAAAAAGGGGGGTGCAACACGAGGACTTCCCAGGGGGTCACCCATCCTAGTACTTCTCTCGCCCAAGCACGCTTAACTTCGGAGTTCTGATGGGATCCGGTGCATTAGTGCTGGTATGATCGCACCCATAAGTTAATGCGCACTTTAATTATTTAAAAGGTATCTCCAAATTCAAAACGGGCCAATAAATTCCGCCAATCGATGCTCTTCGGGCCCACAAAAGTAGAAAATTAATAAATAATCCAGAACATAACCCGTTCGATCCAAAATGAAAGTTTAAAAAAAAATTCGATAAAAAGGGGGGTGGAAACACGAGGACTTCCCAGGGGGTCAACCATCCTAGTACTACTCTCGCCCAAGCACGCTTAACTTCGGAGTTCTGATGGGATCCGGTGCATTAGTGCTGGTATGATCGCACCCATAAGTTAATGCGCACTTTAATTATTTAAAAGGTATCTCCAAATTCAAAACGGGCCAATAAATTCCGCCAATCGATGCTCTTCGGGCCCACAAAAGTAGAAAATTAATAAATAATCCAGAACATAACCCGTTCGATCCAAAATGAAAGTTTAAAAATAAATTCGATAAAAAGGGGGGTGCAACACGAGGACTTCCCAGGGGGTCACCCATCCTAGTACTACTCTCGCCCAAGCACGCTTAACTTCGGAGTTCTGATGGGATCCGGTGCATTAGTGCTGGTATGATCGCACCCATAAGTTAATGCGCACTTTAATTATTTAAAAGGTATCTCCAAATTCAAAACGGGCCAATAAATTCCGCCAATCGATGCTCTTCGGGCCCACAAAAGTAGGAAATTAATAAATAATCCCGAACATAACCCGTTCGATCCAAAATGAAAGTTTAAAAAAAATTCGATAAAAAGGGGGGTGCAACACGAGGACTTCCCAGGGGGTCACCCATCCTAGTACTACTCTCGCCCAAGCACGCTTAACTTCGGAGTTCTGATGGGATCCGGTGCATTAGTGCTGGTATGATCGCACCCATAAGTTAATGCGCACTTTAATTATTTAAAAGGTATCTCCAAATTCAAAACGGGCCAATAAATTCCGCCAATCGATGCTCTTCGGGCCCACAAAAGTAGAAAATTAATAAATAATCCAGAACATAACCCGTTCGATCCAAAATGAAAGTTTAAAAAAAATTCGATAAAAAGGGGGGTGCAACACGAGGACTTCCCAGGGGGTCACCCATCCTAGTACTACTCTCGCCTAAGCACGCTTAACTTCGGAGTTCTGATGGGATCCGGTGCATTAGTGCTGGTATGATCGCACCCATAAGTTAATGCGCACTTTAATTATTTAAAAGGTATCTCCAAATTCAAAACGGGCCAATAAATTCCGCCAATCGATGCTCTTCGGGCCCACAAAAGTAGAAAATTAATAAATAATCCAGAACATAACCCGTTCGATCCAAAATGAAAGTTTAAAAAAAAATTCGATAAAAAGGGGGGTGCAACACGAGGACTTCCCAGGGGGTCACCCATCCTAGTACTACTCTCGCCCAAGCACGCTTAACTTCGGAGTTCTGATGGGATCCGGTGCATTAGTGCTGGTATGATCGCACCCATAAGTTAATGCGCACTTTAATTATTTAAAAGGTATCTCCAAATTCAAAACGGGCCAATAAATTCCGCCAATCGATGCTCTTCGGGCCCACAAAAGTAGAAAATTAATAAATAATCCAGAACATAACCCGTTCGATCCAAAATGAAAGTTTAAAAAAAAATTCGATAAAAAGGGGGGTGCAACACGAGGACTTCCCAGGGGGTCACCCATCCTAGTACTACTCTCGCCCAAGCATGCTTAACTTCGGAGTTATGATGGGATCCGGTGCATTAGTGCTGGTATGATCGCACCCATAAGTTAATGCGCACTTTAATTATTTAAAAGGTATCTCCAAATTCAAAACGGGCCAATAAATTCCGCCAATCGATGCTCTTCGGGCCCACAAAAGTAGAAAATTAATAAATAATCCAGAACATAACCCGTTCGATCCAAAATGAAAGTTTAAAAAAAAATTCGATAAAAAGGGGCGTCCAACACGAGGACTTCCCAGGGGGTCACCCATCCTAGTACTACTCTCTCCCAAGCACGCTTAACTTCGGAGTTCTGATGGGATCCGGTGCATTAGTGCTGGTATGATCGCACCCATAAGTTAATGCGCACTTTAATTATTTAAAAGGTATCTCCAAATTCAAAACGGGCCAATAAATTCCGCCAATCGATGCTCTTCGGGCCCACAAAAGTAGAAAATTAATAAATAATCCAGAACATAACCCGTTCGATCCAAAATGAAAGTTTAAAAAAAAATTCGATAAAAAGGGGGGTGCAACACGAGGACTTCCCAGGGGGTCACCCATCCTAGTACTACTCTCGCCCAAGCACGCTTAACTTCGGAGTTCTGATGGGATCCAGTGCATTAGTGCTGGTATGATCGCACCCATAGGTTAATGCGCACTTTAATTATTTAAAAGGTATCTCCAAATTCAAAACGGGCCAATAAATTCCGCCAATCGATGCTCTTCGGGCCCACAAAAGTAAAAAATTAATAAATAATCCAGAACATAACCCGTTCGATCCAAAATGAAAGTTTAAAAAAAAATTCGATAAAAAGGGGGGTGCAACACGAGGACTTCCCAGGGGGTCACCCATCCTAGTACTTCTCTCGCCCAAGCACGCTTAACTTCGGAGTTCTGATGGGATCCGGTGCATTAGTGCTGGTATGATCGCACCCATAAGTTAATGCGCACTTTAATTATTTAAAAGGTATCTCCAAATTCAAAACGGGCCAATAAATTCCGCCAATCGATGCTCTTCGGGCCCACAAAAGTAGAAAATTAATAAATAATCCAGAACATAACCCGTTCGATCCAAAATGAAAGTTTAAAAAAAAATTCGATAAAAAGGGGCGTCCAACACGAGGACTTCCCAGGGGGTCACCCATCCTAGTACTACTCTCGCCTAAGCACGCTTAACTTCGGAGTTCTGATGGGATCCGGTGCATTAGTGCTGGTATGATCGCACCCATAAGTTAATGCGCACTTTAATTATTTAAAAGGTATCTCCAAATTCAAAACGGGCCAATAAATTCAGCCAATCGATGCTCTTCGGGCCCACAAAAGTAGAAAATTAGTAAATAATCCAGAACATAACCCGTTCGATCCAAAATGAAAGTTTAAAAAAAAATTCGATAAAAAGGGGGGTGCAACACGAGGACTTCCCAGGGGGTCACCCATCCTAGTACTACTCTCGCCCGAGCACGCTTAACTTCGGAGTTCTGATGGGATCCGGTGCATTAGTGCTGGTATGATCGCACCCATAAGTTAATGCGCACTTTAATTATTTAAAAGGTATCTCCAAATTCAAAACGGGCCAATAAATTCCGCCAATCGATGCTCTTCGGGCCCACAAAAGTAGAAAATTAATAAATAATCCAGAACATAACCCGTTCGATCCAAAATGAAAGTTTAAAAAAAATTCGATAAAAAGGGGGGTGCAACACGAGGACTTCCCAGGGGGTCACCCATCCTAGTACTACTCTCGCCTAAGCACGCTTAACTTCGGAGTTCTGATGGGATCCGGTGCATTAGTGCTGGTATGATAGCACCCATAAGTTAATGCGCACTTTAATTATTTAAAAGGTATCTCCAAATTCATAACGGGCCAATAAATTCCGCCAATCGATGCTCTTCGGGCCCACAAAAGTAGAAAATTAGTAAATAATCCAGAACATAACCCGTTCGATCCAAAATGAAAGTTTAAAAAAAAATTCGATAAAAAGGGGGGTGCAACACGAGGACTTCCCAGGGGGTCACCCATCCTAGTACTACTCTCGCCCGAGCACGCTTAACTTCGGAGTTCTGATGGGATCCGGTGCATTAGTGCTGGTATGATCGCACCCACAAGTTAATGCGCACTTTAATTATTTAAAAGGTATCTCCAAATTCAAAACGGGCCAATAAATTCCGCCAATCGATGCTCTTCGGGCCCACAAAAGTAGAAAATTAATAAATAATCCAGAACATAACCCGTTCGATCCAAAATGAAAGTTTAAAAAAAAATTCGATAAAAAGGGGCGTCCAACACGAGGACTTCCCAGGGGGTCACCCATCCTAGTACTACTCTCTCCCAAGCACGCTTAACTTCGGAGTTCTAATGGGATCCGGTGCATTAGTGCTGGTATGATCGCACCCATAAGTTAATGCGCACTTTAATTATTTAAAAGGTATCTCCAAATTCAAAACGGGCCAATAAATTCCGCCAATCGATGCTCTTCGGGCCCACAAAAGTAGAAAATTAATAAATAATCCAGAACATAACCCGTTCGATCCAAAATGAAAGTTTAAAAAAAAATTCGATAAAAAGGGGGGTGCAACACGAGGACTTCCCAGGGGGTCACCCATCCTAGTACTACTCTCGCCCAAGCACGCTTAACTTCGGAGTTCTGATGGGATCCAGTGCATTAGTGCTGGTATGATCGCACCCATAGGTTAATGCGCACTTTAATTATTTAAAAGGTATCTCCAAATTCAAAACGGGCCAATAAATTCCGCCAATCGATGCTCTTCGGGCCCACAAAAGTAGAAAATTAATAAATAATCCAGAACATAACCCGTTCGATCCAAAATGAAAGTTTAAAAAAAAATTCGATAAAAAGGGGCGTCCAACACGAGGACTTCCCAGGGGGTCACCCATCCTAGTACTACTCTCTCCCAAGCACGCTTAACTTCGGAGTTCTGATGGGATCCGGTGCATTAGTGCTGGTATGATCGCACCCATAAGTTAATGCGCACTTTAATTATTTAAAAGGTATCTCCAAATTCAAAACGGGCCAATAAATTCCGCCAATCGATGCTCTTCGGGCCCACAAAAGTAGAAAATTAATAAATAATCCAGAACATAACCCGTTCGATCCAAAATGAAAGTTTAAAAATAAATTCGATAAAAAGGGGGGTGCAACACGAGGACTTCCCAGGGGGTCACCCATCCTAGTACTACTCTCGCCCAAGCACGCTTAACTTCGGAGTTCTGATGGGATCCGGTGCATTAGTGCTGGTATGATCGCACCCATAAGTTAATGCGCACTTTAATTATTTAAAAGGTATCTCCAAATTCAAAAACGGGCCAATAAATTCCGCCAATCGATGCTCTTCGGGCCCACAAAAGTAGAAAATTAATAAATAATCCAGAACATAACCCGTTCGATCCAAAATGAAAGTTTAAAAAAAAATTCGATAAAAAGGGGCGTCCAACACGAGGTCTTCCCAGGGGGTCACCCATCCTAGTACTACTCTCGCCCAAGCACGCTTAACTTCGGAGTTCTGATGGGATCCGGTGCATTAGTGCTGGTATGATCGCACCCATAAGTTAATGCGCACTTTAATTATTTAAAAGGTATCTCCAAATTCAAAACGGGCCAATAAATTCCGCCAATCGATGCTCTTCGGGCCCACAAAAGTAGAAAATTAATAAATAATCCAGGACATAACCCGTTCGATCCAAAATGAAAGTTTAAAAAAAAATTCGATAAAAAGGGGGGTCAAACAAGAGGACTTTCCCAGGGGGTCACCCATCCTAGTACTACTCTCGCCCAAGCACGCTTAACTTCGGAGTTCTGATGGGATCCGGTGCATTAGTGCTGGTATGATCGCACCCATAAGTTAATGCGCACTTTAATTATTTAAAAGGTATCTCCAAATTCAAAACGGGCCAATAAATTCCGCCAATCGATGCTCTTCGGGCCCACAAAAGTAGAAAATTAATAAATAATCCAGAACATAACCCGTTCGATCCAAAATGAAAGTTTAAAAAAAAATTCGATAAAAAGGGGGGTGCAACACGAGGACTTCCCAGGGGGTCACCCATCCTAGTACAACTCTCGCCCAAGCACGCTTAACTTCGGAGTTCTGATGGGATCCGGTGCATTAGTGCTGGTATGATCGCACCCATAAGTTAATGCGCACTTTAATTATTTAAAAGGTATCTCCAAATTCAAAACGGGCCAATAAATTCCGCCAATCGATGCTCTTCGGGCCCACAAAAGTAGAAAATTAATAAATAATCCAGAACATAACCCGTTCGATCCAAAATGAAAGTTTAAAAAAAAAATTCGATAAAAAGGGGGGTGCAACACGAGGACTTCCCAGGGGGTCACCCATCCTAGTACTACTCTCGCACAAGCACGCTTAACTTCGGAGTTCTGATGGGATCCGGTGCATTAGTGCTGGTATGATCGCACCCATAAGTTAATGCGCACTTTAATTATTTAAAAGGTATCTCCAAATTCAAAACGGGCCAATAAATTCCGCCAATCGATGCTCTTCGGGCCCACAAAAGTAGAAAATTAATAAATAATCCAGAACATAACCCGTTCGATCCAAAATGAAAGTTTAAAAAAAAAATCGATAAAAAGGGGGGTGCAACACGAGGACTTCCCAGGGGGTCACCCATCCTAGTACTACTCTCGCCCAAGCACGATTAACTTCGGAGTTCTGATGGGATCCGGTGCATTAGTGCTGGTATGATCGCACCCATAAGTTAATGCGCACTTTAATTATTTAAAAGGTATCTCCAAATTCAAAACGGGCCAATAAATTCCTCCAATCGATGCTCTTCGGGCCCACAAAAGTAGGAAATTAATAAATAATCCAGAACATAACCCGTTCGATCCAAAATGAAAGTTTAAAAAAAAAATTCGATAAAAAGGGGGGTGCAACACGAGGACTTCCCAGGGGGTCACCCATCCTAGTACTACTCTCGCCCAAGCACGCTTAACTTCGGAGTTCTGATGGGATCCGGTGCATTAGTGCTGGTATGATCGCACCCATAAGTTAATGCGCACTTTAATTATTTAAAAGGTATCTCCAAATTCAAAACGGGCCAATAAATTCCGCCAATCGATGCTCTTCGGGCCCACAAAAGTAGAAAA
>JAYDYQ010002294.1:0-138686 GCA_034814905.1 Penstemon davidsonii | reverse complement strand
AAATTGTTTTTCGGACTCTGATTTTGCTGATTTTAAGACGTCATTTTTCATGGCTCGATTTTCGTGCCCCGAAAAGTTTCATTTTTTTTGACATTTTAAGTTTTCGGAAGTCAAAAAATAATATTCGAAGCACTTAGGACCAATTTGTTTTGTTTTTCGGACATTGATTTTACTGATTTTTAGACTTCGTTTTTCAGGTCTGGATTTTCGTGCCCCGAAAAGTTTCATTTTTTTTTGAAATTTCAAGTTTTGGGAAGTCAAAAAATAATATATTAAGCACTTAGGACCAATTTGTTTTGTTTTTTCGGACATTGATTTTGCTGATTTTTAGACGTCATTTTTCAGGGCTCGATTTTCGTGCCCCGAAAAAGTTCCTTTTTTTTTGACATTTTAACTTTTCGGAAGTAAAAAAATAATATATGAAGCACTTAGGACCAATTTGTTTTGTTTTTCGGACATTGATTTTAATGATTTTTAGACTTCATTTTTCAGGGCTCTATTTTCGTGCCCCGAAAAGTTTCATTTTTTTGACATTTTAAGTTTTGGGAAGTCAAAAAATAATATATGAAGCACTTAGAACCAATATGTTTTGTTTTTCGGACATTGATTTTTCTGATTTTTAGACTTCATTTTTCAGGGCTCGATTTTCGTGCCCCGAGAAGTTTCATTTTTTTTTAAATTTCAAGTTTTGGGAATTGAAAAAATAATATATTAAGCACTTAGGAGACATTTGAATTGTTTTTCGGACTCTGATTTTGCTGATTTTAAGACGTCATTTTTCATGGCTCGATTTCGTGCCCCGAAAAGTTTCATTTTTTTGACATTTTGAGTTTTGGGAAGTCAAAAAATAATATATGAAGCACTTAGGACCAATTTGTTTGTTTTTTCGGACATTGATTTTACTGATTTTTAGACTTCGTTTTTCAGGGCTCGATTTTCGTGCCCCGAAAAGTTTCATTTTTTTTGACATTTTAAGTTTTGGGAAGTCAAAAAATAATATATGGAGCACTTAAACCAATATGTTTTGTTTTTCGGACATTGATTTTACTGATTTTTAGACTTCATTTTTCAGGGCTCGATTTTCGTGCCCCGAGAAGTTTCATTTTTTTTTAAATTTCAAGTTTTGGGAATTCAAAAAATAATATATTAAGCACTTAGGAGACATTTGTATTGTTTTTCGGACTCTGATTTTGCTGATTTTAAGACGTCGTTTTTCAGGGATGGATTTTCGTGCCCCGAAAAGTTTCATTTTTTTTGACATTCTAAGTTTTGGGAAGTCAAAAATTAATATATTAAGAACTTAGGTGCAATTTGTTTTGTTTTTCGGACTCTGATTTAGCTGATTTTAAGACGTCATTTTTAATGGCTCGATTTTCGTGACCCGAAAAGTTTCATTTTTTTGACATTTTAAGTTTTGGGAAGTCAAAAAATAATATATGAAGCACTTAGGACCAATTTGTTTTATTTTTCGGACATTGATTTTACTGATTTTAAACTTCATTTTTCAGGGCTCGATTTTCGTGCCCCGAAAAGTTTCATTTTTTTGACATTTTAAGTTTTGGGAAGTCAAAAAATAATATATGAAGCACTTAGAACCAATTTGATTTGTTTTTTCGGACATTGATTTTACTGATTTTCAGACTTCATTTTTCAGGGCTCGATTTTCGTGCACCGAGAAGTTTCATTTTTTTTAAATTTCAAGTTTTGGGAAATCAAAAAATAATATATTAAGCACTTAGGAGACATTTGTATTGTTTTTCGGACTCTGATTTAGCAGATTTTAAGACGTCATTTTTTAGGGCTCGATTTTCGTGCCCTGAAAAGTTTCATTTTTTTTGACATTTTAAGTTTTCGGAAGTCAAAAAATAATATTCGAAGCACTTAGGACCAATTTGTTTTGTTTTTCGGACATTGATTTTAATGATTTTTAGACTTCGTTTTTCAGGTCCTCGATTTTCGTGCCCCGAAAAGTTTCATTTTTTTGAAATTTCAAGTTTTGGGAAGTCAAAAAAATAATATATTAAGCACTTAGGACAAATTTGTTTTGTTTTTCGGACATTGATTTTTCTGATTTTTAGACGTCATTTTTCAGGGCTCGATTTTCGTGCCCCGAAAAGTTCCTTTTTTTTGACATTTTAAGTTTTCGGAAGTAAAAAAATAATATATGAAGCACTTAGGACCAATTTGTTTTGTTTTTCGGACTCTGATTTAGCAGATTTTAAGACGTCATTTTTTAGGGCTCGATTTTCGGGCCCTGAAAAGTTTCATTTTTTTTGACATTTTAAGTTTTCGGAAGTCAAAAAACAATATACGAAGCACTTAGGACCAATTTGTTTTGTTTTTCGGAAATTGATTTTACTGATTTTTAGACTTCGTTTTTCAGGGCTCGATTTTCGTGCCCCGAAAAGTTTCATTTTTTTTGAAATTTCAAGTTTTGGGGAGTCAAAAAATATTATATTAAGCACTTGGGACCAATTTGTTTTTTTTTTCGGACATTGATTTTACTGATTTTTAGACTTCGTTTTTCAGGGCTCGATTTTCGTACCCCGAAAAGTTTCATTTTTTTTGACATTTTAAGTTTTCTGAAGTCAAAAAATAATATATTAAGCACTTAGGAGACATTTGTATTGTTTTTCGGACTCTGATTTTGCTGATTTTAAGACGTCGTTTTTCATGGATGGATTTCCGTGCCCCGAAAAGTTTCATTTTTTTTGACATTTTAAGTTTTGGGAAGTCAAAAATTAATATATTAAGCACTTAGGTGCAATTTGTTTTTTTTTCAGACTCTGATTTAGCTGATTTAAGACATCATTTTTCAGGTCTCGATTTTCGTGCCCCGAAAAGTTTCATTTTTTTTGACATTTTAAGTTTTGTGAAGTCAAAAGATTATATATGAAGCACTTAGGACCCATTTGTTTTTTTTTTCGGACTTTGATTTTACTGATTTTTAGACTTCATTTTTCAGGGCTCGATTTTCGTGCCCCGAAAAGTTTCATTTTTTTTGACATTTTAAGTTTTGGGAAGTCAAAAAATAATATATGAAGCACTTAGAACCAAAATGTTTTGTTTTTCGGACATTGATTTTACTGATTTTTAGACTTCATTTTTCAAGGCTCGATTTTCGTGCCCCGAGAAGTTTCATTTTTTTTTAAATTTCAAGTTTTGGGAATTAAAAAAATAATATATTAAGCACTTAGGAGACATTTGTATTGTTTTTCGGACTCTGATTTTGCTGATTTTAAGACGTCATTTTTCATGGCTCAATTTTCGTGCCCCGAAAAGTTTCATTTTTTGACATTTTAAGTTTTGGGAAGTCAAAAAATAATATATGAAGCACTTAGGACCAATTTGTTTTGTTTTTCGGGACATTGATTTTACTGATTTTTAGACTTCGTTTTTCAGGGCTCGATTTTCGTGCCCCGAAAAGTTTCATTTTTTTTGACATTTTAAAGTTTTGGGAAGTCAAAAAATAATATATGGAGCACTTAGAACCAATATGTTTTGTTTTTCGGACATTGATTTTACTGATTTTTAGATTTCATTTTTCAGGGCTAGATTTTCGTGCCCCGAAAAGTTCCTTTTTTTTGACATTTTAACTTTTCGGAAGTAAAAAAATAATATATGAAGCACTTAGGACCAATTTGTTTTGTTTTTCGGACATTGATTTTAATGATTTTTAGACTTCATTTTTCAGGGCTCTATTTTCGTTCTCCGAAAAGTTTCATTTTTTTTGACATTTTAAGTTTTTGGAATTCAAAAAATAATATATTAAGCACTTAGAACCAATATGTTTTGTTTTTTCGGACATTGATTTTACTGATTTTTAGACTTCATTTTTCAAGGCTCGATTTTCGTGCCCCGAGAAGTTTCATTTTTTTTAAATTTCAAGTTTTGGGAATTGAAAAAATAATATATTAAGCACTTAGGAGACATTTGAATTGTTTTTCGGACTCTGATTTTGCTGGATTTTAAGACGTCATTTTTCATGGCTCGATTTTCGTGCCCCGAAAAGTTTCATTTTTTTGACATTTTGAGTTTTGGGAAGTCAAAAAATAATATATGAAGCACTTAGGACCAATTTGTTTTGTTTTTCGGACATTGATTTTACTGATTTTTAGACTTCGTTTTTCAGGGCTCGATTTTCGTGCCCCGAAAAGTTTCATTTTTTTTGACATTTTAAGTTTTGGGAAGTCAAAAAATAATATATGGAGCACTTAGAACCAATATGTTTTGTTTTTCGGACATTGATTTTACTGATTTTTAGACTTCATTTTTCAGGGCTCGATTTTCGTGCCCCGAGAAGTTTCATTTTTTTTTAAATTTCAAGTTTTGGGAATTCAAAAAATAATATATTAAGCACTTAGGAGACATTTGTATTGTTTTTCGGACTCTGATATTGCTGATTTTAAGACGTCGTTTTTCAGGGATGGATTTTCGTGCCCCGAAAAGTTTCATTTTTTTTGACATTCTAAGTTTTGGGAAGTCAAAAATTAATATATTAAGAACTTAGGTGCAATTTGTTTTGTTTTTCCGACTCTGATTTAGCTGATTTTAAGACGTCATTTTTCATGGCTCGATTTTCGTGCCCCAAAAAGTTTCATTTTTTTGACATTTTAAGTTTTGGGAAGTCAAAAAATAATATATGAAGCACTTAGGACCAATTTGTTTTATTTTTCGGACATTGATTATACTGATTTTTAGACTTCATTTTTCAGGGCTCGATTTTCGTGCCCCGAAAAGTTTCATTTTTTTGACATTTTAAGTTTTGGGAAGTCAAAAAATAATATATGAAGCACTTAGAACCAATTTGATTTGTTTTTCGGACATTGATTTTACTGATTTTCAGACTTCATTTTTCAGGGCTCGATTTTCGTGCACCGAGAAGTTTCATTTTTTTTTAAATTTCAAGTTTTGGGAAATCAAAAAATAATATATTAAGCACTTAGGAGACATTTGTTATTGTTTTTTCGGACTCTGATTTAGCAGATTTTAAGACGTCATTTTTTAGGGCTCGATTTTCGTGCCCTGAAAAGTTTCATTTTTTTTGACATTTTAAGTTATCGGAAGTCAAAAAATAATATTCGAAGCACTTAGGACCAATTTGTTTTGTTTTTCGGACTTTGATTTTACTGATTTTTAGACTTCGTTTTTCAGGTCTCGATTTTCGTGCCCCGAAAAGTTTCATTTTTTTTGAAATTTCAAGTTTTGGGAAGTCAAAAAATAATATATTAAGCACTTAGGACCAATTTGTTTTGTTTTTCGGACATTGATTTTGCTTATTTTTAGACGTCATTTTTCAGGGCTCGATTTTCGTGCCCCGAAAAGTTCCTTTTTTTTGACATTTTAAGTTTTCGGAAGTACAAAAATAATATATGAAGCACTTAGGACCAATTTGTTTTGTTTTTCGGACATTGATTTTAATGATTTTTAGACTTCATTTTTCAGGGCTCTATTTTCGTGCCCCGAAAAGTTTCATTTTTTTTTGACATTTTAAGTTTTGGGAAGTCAAAAAATAATATATGAAGCACTTAGAACCAATATGTTTTGTTATTCGGACATTGATTATACTGATTTTTAGACTTCATTTTTCAGGGCTCGATTTTCGTGACCCGAGAAGTTTCATTTTTTTTAAAATTTCAAGTTTTGGGAATTCAAAAAATAATATTTAAGCACTTAGGAGACATTTGTATTGTTTTTCGGACTCTGATTTTGCTGATTTTAAGACGTCATTTTTCATGGCTCGATTTTAGTGCCCCGAAAAGTTTCATTTTTTTGACATTTTAAGTTTTGGGAAGTCAAAAAATAATATATGAAGCACTTAGGACCAATTTGTTTTGTTTTTCGGACATTGATTATACTGATTTTTAGACTTCATTTTTCAGGGCTCGATTTTCGTGCCCCGAAAAGTTTCATTTTTTTGACATTTTAAGTTTTGGGAAGTCAAAAAATAATATATTAAGCACTTAGGAGACATTTGTATTGTTTTTCGGACATTGATTTTACTGATTTTCAGACTTCATTTTTCAGGGCTCGATTTTCGTGCACCGAGAAGTTTCATTTTTTTTTAAATTTCAAGTTTTGGGAATTCAAAAAATAATATCTTAAGCACTTAGGAGACATTTGTATTGTTTTTCGGGCCCTGCTTTTGCTGATTTTTAGGCTTCGTTTTTCAGGGCTGGTGTTTCGTGCCCCGAAAAGTTTCATTTTTTTTGACATTCTAAGTTTTGGGAAGTCAAAAATTAATTTATTAAGAACTTAGGTGCAATTTGTTTTGTTTTTCGGACTCTGATTTAGCTGATTTTAAGACGTCATTTTTCATGGCTCTATTTTCGTGCCCCGAAAAGTTTCATTTTTTTGACATTTTAAGTTTTGGGAAGTCAAAAAATAATATATGAAGCACTTAGGACCAATTTGTTTTATTTTTCGGACATTGATTATACTGATTTTTAGACTTCATTTTTCAGGGCTTGATTTTCGTTCCCCGAAAAGTTTCATTTTTTTGACATTTTAAGTTTTGGGAAGTCAAAAAATAATATATTAAGCACTTAGGAGACATTTGTATTGTTTTTCGGACATTGATTTTACTGATTTTTAGACTTCATTTTTCAGGGCTCGATTTTCGTGACCCGAGAAGTTTCATTTTTTTTTAAATTTCAAGTTTTGGGAATTCAAAAAATAATATATTAAGCACTTAGAAGACATTTGAATTGTTTTTCGGACTCTGATTTTGCTGATTTTAAGACGTCATTTTTCATGGCTCGATTTTCGTGCCCCGAAAAGTTTCATTTTTTTTGACATTTTAAGTTTTCGGAAGTCAAAAAATAATATTTGAAGCACTTAGGACCAATTTGTTTTGTTTTTCGGACATTGATTTTACTGATTTTTAGACTTCGTTTTTCAGGTCTCGATTTTCGTGCCCCGAAAAGTTTCATTTTTTTTGAAATTTCAAGTTTTGGGAAGTCAAAAAATAATATATTAAGCACTTAGGACCAATTTGTTTTGTTTTTCGGACATTGATTTTACTGATTTTTAGACTTCATTTTTCAGGGCTCGATTTTCGTGCCCCTACAAGTTTTATTTTTTTTTAAATTTCAAGTTTTGGGAATTCAAAAAATAATATATTAAGCACTTAGGAGACATTTGTATTGTTTTTCGGACTCTGATTTTGCTGATTTTAAGACGTCATTTTTCATTGCTCGATTTTCGTGCCCCGAAAAGTTTCATTTTTTTGACATTTTAAGTTTTGGGAAGTCAAAAAATAATATATGAAGCACTTAGGACCAATTTGTTTTGTTTTTCGGACATTGATTAGACTGATTTTTAGACTTCATTTTTCAGGGCTCGATTTTCGTGCCCCGAAAAGTTTCATTTTTTTGACATTTTAAGTTTTGGGAAGTCAAAAAATAATATATTAAGCACTTAGGAGACATTTGTATTGTTTTTCGGACATTGATTTTACTGATTTTCAGACTTCATTTTTCAGGGCTCGATTTTCGTGCACCGAGAAGTTTCATTTTTTTTTAAATTTCAAGTTTTGGGAATTCAAAAAATAATATATTAAGCACTTAGGAGACATTTGTATTGTTTTTCGGACTCTGATTTTGCTGATTTTAAGATGTCGTTTTTCAGGGATGGATTTTCGTGCCCCGAAAAGTTTCATTTTTTTTGACATTCTAAGTTTTGGGAAGTCAAAAATTAATATATTAAGAACTTAGGTGCAATTTGTTTTGTTTTTCGGACTCTGATTTAGCTGATTTTAAGACGTCATTTTTCATGGCTCGATTTTCGTGCCCCGAAAAGTTTCATTTTTTTGACATTTTAAGTTTTGGGAAGTCAAAAAATAATATATGAAGCACTTAGGACCAATTTGTTTTATTTTTCGGACATTGATTATACTGATTTTTAGACTTCATTTTTCAGGGCTCGATTTTCGTGCCCCGAAAAGTTTCATTTTTTTGACATTTTAAGTTTTGGGAAGTCAAAAAATAATATATTAAGCACTTAGGAGACATTTGTATTGTTTTTCGGACATTGATTTTACTGATTTTCAGACTTCATTTTTCAGGGCTCGATTTTCGTGCACCGAGAAGTTTCATTTTTTTTGAAATTTCAAGCTTTGGGAATTCAAAAAATAATATATTAAGCACTTAGGAGACATTTGAATTGTTTTTCGGACTCTGATTTTGCTGATTTTAAGACGTCATTTTTCATGGCTCGATTTTCGTGCCCCGAAAAGTTTCATTTTTTTTGACATTTTAAGTTTTCGGAAGTCAAAAAATAATATTCGAAGCACTTAGGACCAATTTGTTTTGTTTTTCGGACATTGATTTTACTGATTTTTAGACTTCGTTTTTCACGGCTCGATTTTCGTGCCCCGAAAAGTTTCATTTTTTTTGGAATTTCAAGTTTTGGGGAGTCAAAAAATAATATATGAAGCACTTAGGAGCCATTTGTTTTGTTTTTCGGACATTGATTTTACTGATTTTTGGACTTCATTTTTCAGGGCTCGATTTTCGTGCCCCGAGAAGTCTCATTTTTTTTTAAATTTCAAGTTTTGGGAATCCAAAAAATAATATATTAAGCACTTAGGAGACACTTGTATTGTTTTTCGGAGTCTGATTTTGCTGATTTTAAGACGTCATTTTTCATGGCTCGATTTTAGTGCCCCGAAAAGTTTCATTTTTTTGACATTTTAAGTTTTGGGAAGTCAAAAAATAATATATGAAGCACTTAGGACCAATTTGTTTTGTTTTTCGGACATTGATTATACTGATTTTTAGACTTCATTTTTCAGGGCTCGACTTTCGTGCCCCGAAAAGTTTCATTTTTTTTGACATTTTAAGTTTTCGGAAGTCAAAAAATAATATATTAAGCACTTAGGACCAATTTGTTTTGTTTTTCGGACATTGATTTTGCTGATTTTTAGACGTCATTTTTCAGGGCTCGATTTTCGTGCCCTGAAAAGTTCCTTTTTTTTGACATTTTAACTTTTCGGAAGTAAAAAAATAATATATGAAGCACTTAGGACCAATTTGTTTTGTTTTTCGGACATTGATTTTAATGATTTTTAGACTTCATTTTTCAGGGCTCTATTTTCGTGCCCCGAAAAGTTTCATTTTTTTTGACATTTTAAGTTTTGGGAAGTCAAAAAATAATATATGAAGCACTTAGAACCAATATGTTTTGTTTTTCGGACATTGATTTTTCTGATTTTTAGACTTCATTTTTCAGGGCTCGATTTTCGTGCCCCGAGAAGTTTCATTTTTTTTTAAATTTCAAGTTTTGGGAAGTGAAAAAAGAATATATTAAGCAGTTAGGAGACATTTGGATTGTTTTTCGGACTCTGATTTTGCTGATTTTAAGACGTCATTTTTCATGGCTCGATTTCGTGCCCCGAAAAGTTTCATTTTTTTGACATTTTGAGTTTTGGGAAGTCAAAAAATAATATATGAAGCACTTAGGACCAATTTGTTTTGTTTTTCGGACATTGATTTTACTGATTTTTAGACTTCGTTTTTCAGGGCTCGATTTTCGTGCCCCGAAAAGTTTCATTTTTTTTGACATTTTAAGTTTTGGGAAGTCAAAAAATAATATATGGAGCACTTAAACCAATATGTTTTGTTTTTCGGACATTGATTTTACTGATTTTTAGACTTCATTTTTCAGGGCTCGATTTTCGTGCCCCGAGAAGTTTCATTTTTTTTTAAATTTCAAGTTTTGGGAATTCAAAAAATAATATATTAAGCACTTAGGAGACATTTGTATTGTTTTTCGGACTCTGATTTTGCTGATTTTAAGACGTCGTTTTTCAGGGATGGATTTTCGTGCCCCGAAAAGTTTCATTTTTTTTGACATTCTAAGTTTTGGGAAGTCAAAAATTAATATATTAAGAACTTAGGTGCAATTTGTTTTGTTTTTCGGACTCTGATTTAGCTGATTTTAAGACGTCATTTTTAATGGCTCGATTTTCGTGACCCGAAAAGTTTCATTTTTTTGACATTTTAAGTTTTGGGAAGTCAAAAAATAATATATGAAGCACTTAGGACCAATTTGTTTTATTTTTCGGACATTGATTTTCCTGATTTTTAAACTTCATTTTTCAGGGCTCGATTTTCGTGCCCCGAAAAGTTTCATTTTTTTGACATTTTAAGTTTTGGGAAGTCAAAAAATAATATATGAAGCACTTAGAACCAATTTGATTTGTTTTTCGGACATTGATTTTACTGATTTTCAGACTTCATTTTTCAGGGCTCGATTTTCGTGCACCGAGAAGTTTCATTTTTTTTTAAATTTCAAGTTTTGGGAATTCAAAAAATAATATATTAAGCACTTAGGAGACATTTGTATTGTTTTTCGGACTCTGATTTAGCAGATTTTAAGACGTCATTTTTTAGGGCTCGCTTTTCGTGCCCTGAAAAGTTTCCTTTTTTTTGCCATTTTAAGTTTTCGGACGTCACAAAATACTATTCGAAGCACTTAGGACCAATTTGTTTTGTTTTTCGGACATTGATTTTAATGATTTTTAGACTTCGTTTTTCAGGTCTCGATTTTCGTGCCCCGAAAAGTTTCATTTTTTTTGAAATTTCAAGTTTTGGGAAGTCAAAAAATAATATATTAAGCACTTAGGACAAATTTGTTTTGGTTTTCGGACATTGATTTTTCTGATTTTCAGACGTCATTTTTCAGGGCTCGATTTTCGTGCCCCGAAAAGTTCCTTTTTTTTGACATTTTAAGTTTTCGGAAGTAAAAAAATAATATATGAAGCACTTAGGACCAATTTGTTTTGTTTTTCGGACTCTGATTTAGCAGATTTTAAGACGTCATTTTTTAGGGCTCGATTTTCGGGCCCTGAAAAGTTTCATTTTTTTTGACATTTTAAGTTTTCGGAAGTCAAAAAACAATATACGAAGCACTTAGGACCAATTTGTTTTGTTTTTCGGAAATTGATTTTACTGATTTTTAGACTTCGTTTTTCAGGGCTCGATTTTCGTGCCCCGAAAAGTTTCTTTTTTTTTTCAATTTCAAGTTTTGGGAGGTCAAAAAATAAAAAATTAAGAACTAAGGACCAATTTGTTTGTTTTTTCGGACATTGATTTTACTGATTTTTAGACTTCGTTTTTCAGGGCTCGATTTTCGTACCCCGAAAAGTTTCATTTTTTTTGACATTTTAAGTTTTCTGAAGTCAAAAAATAATATATTAAGCACTTAGGAGACATTTGTATTGTTTTTCGGACTCTGATTTTGCTGATTTTAAGACGTCGTTTTTCATGGATGGATTTCCGTGCCCCGAAAAGTTTCATTTTTTTTGACATTTTAAGTTTTGGGAAGTCAAAAATTAATATATTAAGCACTTAGGTGCAATTTGTTTTTTTTTCAGACTCTGATTTAGCTGATTTTAAGACATCATTTTTCAGGTCTCGATTTTCGTGCCCCGAAAAGTTTCATTTTTTTTGACATTTTAAGTTTTGTGAAGTCAAAAGATTATATATGAAGCACTTAGGCCCCATTTGTTTTATTTTTCGGACATTGATTTTACTGCTTTTTAGACTTCTTTTTTCAGGGCTCGATTTTCGTGCCCCGAAAAGTTTCATTTTTTTTGACATTTTAAGTTTTGGGACGTCAAAAAATAATATATGAAGCACTTAGAACCAATATGTTTTGTTTTTCGGACATTGATTTTACTGATTTTTAGACTTCATTTTTCAAGGCTCGATTTTCGTGCCCCGAGAAGTTTCATTTTTTTTTAAATTTCAAGTTTTGGGAATTAAAAAAATAATATATTAAGCACTTAGGAGACATTTGTATTGTTTTTCGGACTCTGATTTTGCTGATTTTAAGACGTCATTTTTCATGGCTCAATTTTCGTGCCCCGAAAAGTTTCATTTTTTTGACATTTTAAGTCTTGGGAAGTCAAAAAATAATATATGAAGCACTTAGGACCAATTTGTTTTGTTTTTCGGACATTGATTTTACTGATTTTTAGACTTCGTTTTTCAGGGCTCGATTTTCGTGCCCCGAAAAGTTTCATTTTTTTTGACATTTTAAGTTTGGGAAGTCAAAAAATAATATATGGAGCACTTAGAACCAATATGTTTTGTTTTTCGGACATTGATTTTACTGATTTTTAGATTTCATTTTTCAGGGCTCGATTTTCGTGCCCCGAAAAGTTCCTTTTTTTTGACATTTTAACTTTTCGGAAGTAAAAAAATAATATATGAAGCACTTAGGACCAATTTGTTTTGTTTTTCGGACATTGATTTTAATGATTTTTAGACTTCATTTTTCAGGGCTCTATTTTCGTGCCCCGAAAAGTTTCATTTTTTTTGACATTTTAAGTTTTTGGAAGTCAAAAAATAATATATGAAGCACTTAGAACCAATATGTTTTGTTTTTCGGACATTGATTATACTGATTTTTAGACTTCATTTTTCAAGGCTCGATTTTCGTGCCCCTAGAAGTTTCATTTTTTTTTAAATTTTAAGCTTTTGGAATTGAAAAAATAATATATTAAGCACTTAGGAGACATTTGAATTGTTTTTCGGACTCTTATTTTGCTGATTTTAAGACGTTATTTTTCATGGCTCGATTTTCGTGCCCCGAAAAGTTTCATTTTTTTGACATTTTGAGTTTTGGGAAGTCAAAAAATAATATATGAAGCACTTAGGACCAATTTGTTTTGTTTTTCGGACATTGATTTTACTGATTTTTAGACTTCGTTTTTAAGGGCTCGATTTTCGTGCCCCGAAAAGTTTCATTTTTTTTGACATTTTAAGTTTTGGGAAGTCAAAAAATAATATATGGAGCACTTAGAACCAATATGTTTTGTTTTTCGGACATTGATTTTACTGATTTTTAGACTTCATTTTTCAGGGCTCGATTTTCGTGCCCCGAGAAGTTTCATTTTTTTTTAAATTTCAAGTTTTGGGAATTCAAAAAATAATATATTAAGCACTTAGGAGACATTTGTATTGTTTTTCGGACTCTGATATTGCTGATTTTAAGACGTCGTTTTTCAGGGATGGATTTTCGTGCCCCGAAAAGTTTCATTTTTTTTGACATTCTAAGTTTTGGGAAGTCAAAAATTAATATATTAAGAACTTAGGTGCAATTTGTTTTGTTTTTCGGACTCTGATTTAGCTGATTTTAAGACGTCATTTTTCATGGCTCGATTTTCGTGCCCCAAAAAGTTTCATTTTTTTGACATTTTAAGTTTTGGGAAGTCAAAAAATAATATATGAAGCACTTAGGACCAATTTGTTTTATTTTTCGGACATTGATTATACTGATTTTTAGACTTCATTTTTCAGGGCTCGATTTTCGTGCCCCTAAAAGTTTCATTTTTTTGACATTTTCAGCTTTCGGAAGTCAAAAAATAATATATGAAGCACTTAGAACCAATTTGATTTGTTTTTCGGACATTGATTTTACTGATTTTCAGACTTCATTTTTCAGGGCTCGATTTTCGTGCACCGAGAAGTTTCATTTTTTTTTAAATTTCAAGTTTTGGGAAATCAAAAAATAATATATTAAGCACTTAGGAGACATTTGTATTGTTTTTCGGACTCTGATTTAGCAGATTTTAAGACGTCATTTTTTAGGGCTCGATTTTCGTGCCCTGAAAAGTTTCATTTTTTTTGACATTTTAAGTTTTCGGAAGTCAAAAAATAATATTCGAAGCACTTAGGACCAATTTGTTTTGTTTTTCGGACTTTGATTTTACTGATTTTTAGACTTCGTTTTTCAGGTCTCGATTTTCGTGCCCCGAAAAGTTTCATTTTTTTTGAAATTTCAAGTTTTGGGAAGTCAAAAAATAATATATTAAGCACTTAGGACCAATTTGTTTTGTTTTTCGGACATAGATTTTGCTTATTTTTAGACGTCATTTTTCAGGGCTCGATTTTCGTGCCCCGAAAAGTTCCTTTTTTTTGACATTTTAAGTTTTCGGAAGTACAAAAATAATATATGAAGCACTTAGGACCAATTTGTTTTGTTTTTCGGACATTGATTTTAATGATTTTTAGACTTCATTTTTCAGGGCTCTATTTTCGTGCCCCGAAAAGTTTCATTTTTTTTTGACATTTTAAGTTTTGGGAAGTCAAAAAATAATATATGAAGCACTTAGAACCAATATGTTTTGTTTTTCGGACATTGATTTTACTGATTTTTAGACTTCATTTTTCAGGGCTCGATTTTCGTGACCCGAGAAGTTTCATTTTTTTTAAAATTTCAAGTTTTGGGAATTCAAAAAATAATATATTAAGCACTTAGGAGACATTTGTATTGTTTTTCGGACTCTGATTTTGCTGATTTTAAGACGTCATTTTTCATTGCTCGATTTTCGTGCCCCGAAAAGTTTCATTTATTTTGACATGGTAAGAACTGGGAAATTAAAAAATCATATATGAAACACTTAGGAGCACTTTGTTTTGTTTATCGAACTTTGAATATACTGATCTTAAGACTTCATTTTTCAGGGCTCGATTTTCGTGCCCCGAAAAGTTTCATTTTTTTGACATTTTAAGTTTTGGGAAGTCAAAAAATAATATATTAAGCACTTAGGAGACATTTGTATTGTTTTTCGGACATTGATTTTACTGATTTTCAGACTTCATTTTTCAGGGCTCGATTTTCGTGCACCGAGAAGTTTCATTTTTTTTTAAATTTCAAGCTTTGGGAATGCAAAAACTAATATCTTAAGCACTTAGGTGACATTTGTATTGTTTTTCGGACTCTGATTTAGCTGATTTTAAGACGTCGTTTTTCAGGGATGGATTTACGTGCCCCGAAAAGTTTCATTTTTTTTGACATTCTAAGTTGAGGGAAGTCAAAAAATAATTTATTAAGCCCTTAGGCGCACTTTGTTTTGTTTTTCGGACTCTGACTTAACCGATTTTTAGACGTCATTTTTCATTGCTCGATTTTCGTGCCCCGAAAAGTTTCATTTTTTTGACATTTTAAGTTTTGGGAAGTCAAAAAATAATATATGAAGCACTTAGGACCAATTTGTTTTATTTTTCGGACATTGATTATACTGATTTTTAGACTTCCTTTTTCAGGGCTCGATTTTCGTGCCCCGAAAAGTTTCATTTTTTTGACAGTTTAAGTTTTGGGAAGTCAAAAAATAATATATTAAGCACTTAGGAGACATTTGTATTGTTTTTCGGACATTGATTTTACTGATTTTCAGACTTCATTTTTCAGGGCTCGATTTTCGTGCACCGAGAAGTTTCATTTTTTTTTAAATTTCAAGTTTTGGGAATTCAAAAAATAATATATTAAGCACTTAGGAGACATTTGAATTGTTTTTCGGACTCTGATTTTGCTGATTTTAAGACGTCATTTTTCATGGCTCGATTTTCGTGCCCCGAAAAGTTTCATTTTTTTTGACATTTTAAGTTTTCGGAAGTCAAAAAATAATATTCGAAGCACTTAGGACCAATTTGTTTTGTTTTTCGGACATTGATTTTACTGATTTTTAGACTTCGTTTTTCAGGTCTCGATTTTCGTGCCCCGAGAAGTTTCATTTTTTTTTTAAATTTCAAGTTTTGGGAATTCAAAAAATAATATATTAAGCACTTAGGACCAATTTGTTTTGTTTTTCGGACATTGATTTTACTGATTTTTAGACTTCATTTTTCAGGGCTCGATTTTCGTGCCCCGAAAATTTTCATTTTTTTTTAAATTTTAAGTTTTGGGAATTCAAAAGATTATATATTAAGCACTTAGGACCCATTTGTTTTGTTTTTCGGACATTGATTTTGCTGATTTTAAGACGTCATTTTTCATGGCTCGATTTTAGTGCCCCGAAAAGTTTCATTTTTTTGACATTTTAAGTTTTGGGAAGTCAAAAAATAATATATGAAGCACTTAGGACCAATTTGTTTTGTTTTTCGGACATTGATTATACTGATTTTTAGACTTCATTTTTCAGCGCTGGAGTTTCGCCCCCCGAAACGTTTGATTTTTTTGACATTTTAAGTTTTGGGAAGTCAAAAAATAATATATTAAGCACTTAGGAGACATTTGTATTGTTTTTCGGACATTGATTTTACTGATTTTCAGACTTCATTTTTCAGGGCTCGATTTTCGTGCACCGAGAAGTTTCATTTTTTTTTAAATTTCAAGTTTTGGGAATTCAAAAAATAATATATTAAGCACTTAGGAGACATTTGTATTGTTTTTCGGACTCTGATTTTGCTGATTTTAAGACGTCGTTTTTCAGGGATGGATTTTCGTGCCCCGAAAAGTTTCATTTTTTTTGACATTCTAAGTTTTGGGAAGTCAAAAATTAATATATTAAGAACTTAGGTGCAATTTGTTTTGTTTTTCGGACTCTGATTTAGCCGATTTTAAGACGTCATTTTTCATGGCTCGATTTTCGTGCCCCGAAAAGTTTCATTTTTTTGACATTTTAAGTTTTGGGAAGTCAAAAAATAATATATGAAGCACTTAGGACCAATTTGTTTTATTTTTCGGACATTGATTATACTGATTTTTAGACTTCATTTTTCAGGGCTCGATTTTCGTGCCCCGAAAAGTTTCATTTTTTTGACATTTTAAGTTTTGGGAAGTCAAAAAATAATATATTAAGCACTTAGGAGACATTTGTATTGTTTTTCGGACATTGATTTTACTGATTTTCAGACTTCATTTTTCAGGGCTCGATTTTCGGGCACCGAGAAGTTTCATTTTTTTTTAAATTTCAAGTTTTGGGAATTCAAAAAATAATATATTACGCACTTAGGAGACATTTGAATTGTTTTTCGGACTCTGATTTTGCTGATTTTAAGGCGTCATTTTTCATGGCTCGATTTTCGTGCCCCGAAAAGTTTCATTTTTTTTGACATTTTAAGTTTTCGGAAGTCAAAAAATAATATTCGAAGCACTTAGGACCAATTTGTTTTGTTTTTCGGACATTGATTTTACTGATTTTTAGACTTCGTTTTTCAGGTCTCGATTTTCGTGCCCCGAAAAGTTTCATTTTTTTTGAAATTTCAAGTTTTGGGAAGTCAAAAAATAATATATTAAGCACTTAGGACCAATTTGTTTTGTTTTTAGGACATTGATTTTACTGATTTTTAGACGTCATTTTTCAGGGCTCGATTTTCGTGCCCCGAAAAGTTCCTTTTTTTTGACTTTTTAAGTTTTCGGAAGTAAAAAAATAATATATGAAGCACTTAGGACCAATTTGTTTTTTTTTTCGGACATTGATTATACTGATTTTTAGACTTCATTTTTCAGGGCTCTATTTTCGTGCCCCGCAAAGTTTCATTTTTTTTGAGATTTTAAGTTTTGGGAAGTCAAAAAATTATATATGAAGCACTTAGAACCAATATGTTTTGTTTTTCGGACATTGATTTTACTGATTTTTAGACTTCATTTTTCAAGGCTCGATTTTCGTGCCCCGAAAAGTTTCATTTTTTTGACATTTTAAGTTTTGGGAAGTCAAAAAATAATATATGAAGCACTTAGAACCAATTTGATTTGTTTTTCGGACATTGATTTTACTGATTTTCAGACTTCATTTTTCAGGGCTCGATTTTCGTGCACCGAGAAGTTTCATTTTTTTTTAAATTTCAAGTTTTGGGAAATCAAAAAATAATATATTAAGCACTTAGGAGACATTTGTATTGTTTTTCGGACTCTGATTTAGCAGATTTTAAGACGTCATTTTTTAGGGCTCGATTTTCGTGCCCTGAAAAGTTTCATTTTTTTTGACATTTTAAGTTTTCGGAAGTCAAAAAATAATATTCGAAGCACTTAGGACCAATTTGTTTTGTTTTTCGGACTTTGATTTTACTGATTTTTAGACTTCGTTTTTCAGGTCTCGATTTTCGTGCCCCGAAAAGTTTCATTTTTTTTGAAATTTCAAGTTTTGGGAAGTCAAAAAATAATATATTAAGCACTTAGGACCAATTTGTTTTGTTTTTCGGACATTGATTTTGCTTATTTTTAGACGTCATTTTTCAGGGCTCGATTTTCGTGCCCCGAAAAGTTCCTTTTTTTTGACATTTTATGTTTTCGGAAGTACAAAAATAATATATGAAGCACTTAGGACCAATTTGTTTTGTTTTTCGGACATTGATTTTAATGATTTTTAGACTTCATTTTTCAGGGCTCTATTTTCGTGCCCCGAAAAGTTTCATTTTTTTTTGACATTTTAAGTTTTGGGAAGTCAAAAAATAATATATGAAGCACTTAGAACCAATATGTTTTGTTTTTCGGACATTGATTTTACTGATTTTTAGACTTCATTTTTCAGGGCTCGATTTTCGTGCCCCGAGAAGTTTCATTTTTTTTTAAATTTCAAGTTTTGGGAATTCAAAAAATAATATATTAAGCACTTAGGAGACATTTGTATTGTTTTTCGGACTCTGATTTTGCTGATTTTAAGACGTCATTTTTCATGGCTCGATTTTCGTGCCCCGAAAAGTTTCATTTTTTTGACATTTTAAGTTTTGGGAAGTCAAAAAATAATATATGAAGCACTTAGGACCAATTTGTTTTGTTTTTCGGACATTGATTATACTGATTTTTAGACTTCATTTTTCAGGGCTCGATCGTGCCCCGAAAAGTTTCATTTTTTTGACATTTTAAGTTTTGGGAAGTCAAAAAATAATATATTAAGCACTTAGGAGACATTTGTATTGTTTTTCGGACATTGATTTTACTGATTTTCAGACTTCATTTTTCAGGGCTCGATTTTCGTGCACCGAGAAGTTTCATTTTTTTTTAAATTTCAAGTTTTGGGAATTCAAAAAATAATATATTAAGCACTTAGGAGACATTTGTATTGTTTTTCGGACTCTGATTTTGCTGATTTTAAGACGTCGTTTTTCAGGGATGGATTTTCGTGCCCCGAAAAGTTTCATTTTTTTTGACATTCTAAGTTTTGGGAAGTCAAAAATTAATATATTAAGAACTTAGGTGCAATTTGTTTTGTTTTTCGGACTCTGATTTAGCTGATTTTAAGACGTCATTTTTCATGGCTCGATTTTCGTGCCCCGAAAAGTTTCATTTTTTTGACATTTTAAGTTTTGGGAAGTCAAAAAATAATATATGAAGCACTTAGGACCAATTTGTTTTATTTTTCGGACATTGATTATACTGATTTTTAGACTTCATTTTTCAGGGCTCGATTTTCGTGCCCCGAAAAGTTTCATTTTTTTTACATTTTAAGTTTTGGGAAGTCAAAAAATAATATATTAAGCACTTAGGAGACATTTGTATTGTTTTTCGGACATTGATTTTACTGATTTTCAGACTTCATTTTTCAGGGCTCGATTTTCGTGCACCGAGAAGTTTCATTTTTTTTTAAATTTCAAGTTTTGGGAATTCAAAAAATAATATATTAAGCACTTAGGAGACATTTGAATTGTTTTTCGGACTCTGATTTTGCTGATTTTAAGACGTCATTTTTCATGGCTCGATTTTCGTGCCCCGAAAAGTTCCTTTTTTTTGACATTTTAACTTTTCGGAAGTAAAAAAATAATATATGAAGCACTTAGGACCAATTTGTTTTGTTTTTCGGACATTGATTTTAATGATTTTTAGACTTCATTTTTCAGGGCTCGATTTTCGTGCCCAGAGAAGTTTCATTTTTTTTGACATTTTAAGTTTTGGGAAGTCAAAAAATAATATATGAAGCACTTAGAACCAATATGTTTTGTTTTTCGGACATTGATTTTACTGATTTTTAGACTTCATTTTTCAAGGCTCGATTTTCGTGCCCCGAAAAGTTTCATTTTTTTGACATTTTAAGTTTTGGGAAGTCAAAAAATAATATATGAAGCACTTAGAACCAATATGTTTTGTTTTTCGGACATTGATTTTACTGATTTTCAGACTTCATTTTTCAGGGCTCGATTTTCGTGCACCGAGAAGTTTCATTTTTTTTTAAATTTCAAGTTTTGGGAAATCAAAAAATAATATATTAAGCACTTAGGAGGCATTTGTATTGTTTTTCGGACTCTGATTTAGCAGATTTTAAGACGTCATTTTTTAGGGCTCGATTTTCGTGCCCTGAAAAGTTTCATTTTTTTTGACATTTTAAGTTTTCGGAAGTCAAAAAATAATATTCGAAGCACTTAGGACCAATTTGTTTTGTTTTTCGGACTTTGATTTTACTGATTTTTAGACTTCGTTTTTCAGGTCTCGATTTTCGTGCCCCGAAAAGTTTCATTTTTTTTGAAATTTCAAGGTTTGGGAAGTCAAAAAATATTATATTATGCGCTTAGGACCTTTTTGTTTTGTTTTTTGGACATTGTTTTATCTTATTTTTAGACGTCATTTTTTAGGGCTCGAGTTTCGTGCCCCGAAAAGTTCCTTTTTTTTGACATTTTAAGTTTTCGGAAGTACAAAAATAATATATGAAGCACTTAGGACCAATTTGTTTTGTTTTTCGGACATTGATTTTAATGATTTTTAGACTTCATTTTTCAGGGCTCTATTTTCGTGCCCCGAAAAGTTTCATTTTTTTTTGACATTTTAAGTTTTGGGAAGTCAAAAAATAATATATGAAGCACTTAGAACCAATATGTTTTGTTTTTCGGACATTGATTTTACTGATTTTTAGACTTCATTTTTCAGGGTTCGATTTTCGTGCCCCGAGAAGTTTCATTTTTTTTTAAATTTCAAGTTTTGGGAATTCAAAAAATAATATATTAAGCACTTAGGAGACATTTGTATTGTTTTTCGGACTCTGATTTTGCTGATTTTAAGACGTCATTTTTCATGGCTCGATTTTCGTGCCCCGAAAAGTTTCATTTTTTTGACATTTTAAGTTTTGGGAAGTCAAAAAATAATATATGAAGCACTTAGGACCAATTTGTTTTGTTTTTCGGACATTGATTATACTGATTTTTAGACTTCATTTTTCAGGGCTCGATCGTGCCCCGAAAAGTTTCATTTTTTTGACATTTTAAGTTTTGGGAAGTCAAAAAATAATATATTAAGCACTTAGGAGACATTTGTATTGTTTTTCGGACATTGATTTTACTGATTTTCAGACTTCATTTTTCAGGGCTCGATTTTCGTGCACCGAGAAGTTTCATTTTTTTTTAAATTTCAAGTTTTGGGAATTCAAAAAATAATATATTAAGCACTTAGGAGACATTTGTATTGTTTTTCGGACTCTGATTTTGCTGATTTTAAGACGTCGTTTTTCAGGGATGGATTTTCGTGCCCCGAAAAGTTTCATTTTTTTTGACATTCTAAGTTTTGGGAAGTCAAAAATTAATATATTAAGAACTTAGGTGCAATTTGTTTTGTTTTTCGGTCTCTGATTTAGCTGATTTTAAGACGTCATTTTTCATGGCTCGATTTTCGTGCCCCGAAAAATTTCATTTTTTTGACATTTTAAGTTTTGGGAAGTCAAAAAATAATATATGAAGCACTTAGGACCAATTTGTTTTATTTTTCGGACATTGATTATACTGATTTTTAGACTTCATTTTTCAGGGCTCGATTTTCGTGCCCCGAAAAGTTTCATTTTTTTGACATTTTAAGTTTTCGGAAGTCAAAAAATAATATATTAAGCACTTAGGAGACATTTGTATTGTTTTTCGGACATTGATTTTACTGATTTTCAGACTTCATTTTTCAGGGCTCGATTTTCGTGCACCGAGAAGTTTCATTTTTTTTTAAATTTCAAGTTTTGGGAATTCAAAAAATAATATATTAAGCACTTAGGAGACGTTTGAATTGTTTTTCGGACTCTGATTTTGCTGATTTTAAGACGTCATTTTTCATGGCTCGATTTTCGTGCCCCGAAAAGTTCCTTTTTTTTGACATTTTAACTTTTCGGAAGTAAAAAAATAATATATGAAGCACTTAGGACCAATTTGTTTTGTTTTTCGGACATTGATTTTAATGATTTTTAGACTTCATTTTTCAGGGCTCTATTTCCGTGCCCCGAAAAGTTTCATTTTTTTTGACATTTTAAGTTTTGGGAAGTCAAAAAATAATATATTAAGCACTTAGGACCCATATGTTTTGTTTTTCGGACATTGATTTTACTGATTTTTAGACTTCATTTTTCAGGGCTCGATTTTCGTGCCCCGAAAAGTTTCATTTTTTTGACATTTTAAGTTTTGGGAAGTCAAAAAATAATATATGAAGCACTTAGAACCAATATGTTTTGTTTTTCGGACATTGATTTTACTGATTTTCAGACTTCATTTTTCAGGGCTCGATTTTCGTGCACCGAGAAGTTTCATTTTTTTTTAAATTTCAAGTTTTGGGAAATCAAAAAATAATATATTAAGCACTTAGGAGACATTTGTATTGTTTTTCAGACTCTGATTTAGCAGATTTTAAGACGTCATTTTTTAGGGCTCGATTTTCGTGCCCTGAAAAATTTCATTTTTTTTGACATTTTAAGTTTTCGGAAGTCAAATAATAATATTCGAAGCACTTAGGACCAATTTGTTTTGTTTTTCGGACTTTGATTTTACTGATTTTTAGACTTCGTTTTTCAGGTCTCGATTTTCGTGCCCCGAAAAGTTTCATTTTTTTTGAAATTTCAAGTTTTGGGAAGTCAAAAAATAATATATTAAGCACTTAGGACCAATTTGTTTTGTTTTTCGGACATTGATTTTGCTTATTTTTAGACGTCATTTTTCAGGTCTCGATTTTCGTGCCCCGAAAAGTTCCTTTTTTTTGACATTTTAAGTTTTCGGAAGTACAAAAATAATATATGAAGCACTTAGGACCAATTTGTTTTGTTTTTCGGACATTGATTTTAATGATTTTTAGACTTCATTTTTCAGGGCTCTATTTTCGTGCCCCGAAAAGTTTCATTTTTTTTTGACATTTTAAGTTTTGGGAAGTCAAAAAATAATATATGAAGCACTTAGAACCAATATGTTTTGTTTTTCGGACATTGATTTTACTGATTTTTAGACTTCATTTTTCAGGGCTCGATTTTCGTGCCCCGAGAAGTTTCATTTTTTTTTAAATTTCAAGTTTTGGGAATTCAAAAAATAATATATTAAGCACTTAGGAGACATTTGTATTGTTTTTCGGACTCTGATTTTGCTGATTTTAAGACGTCATTTTTCATGGCTCGATTTTCGTGCCCCGAAAAGTTTCATTTTTTTGACATTTTAAGTTTTGGGAAGTCAAAAAATAATATATGAAGCACTTAGGACCAATTTGTTTTGTTTTTCGGACATTGATTATACTGATTTTTAGACTTCATTTTTCAGGGCTCGATTTTCGTGCCCCGAAAAGTTTCATTTTTTTGACATTTTAAGTTTTGGGAAGTCAAAAAATAATATATTAAGCACTTAGGAGACATTTGTATTGTTTTTCGGACATTGATTTTACTGATTTTCAGACTTCATTTTTCAGGGCTCGATTTTCGTGCACCGAGAAGTTTCATTTTTTTTTAAATTTCAAGTTTTGGGAATTCAAAAAATAATATATTAAGCACTTAGGAGACATTTGTATTGTTTTTCGGACTCTGATTTTGCTGATTTTAAGACGTCGTTTTTCAGGGATGGATTTTCGTGCCCCGAAAAGTTTCATTTTTTTTGACATTCTAAGTTTTGGGAAGTCAAAAATTAATATATTAAGAACTTAGGTGCAATTTGTTTTGTTTTTCGGACTCTGATTTAGCTGATTTTAAGACGTCATTTTTCATGGCTCGATTTTCGTGCCCCGAAAAGTTTCATTTTTTTGACATTTTAAGTTTTGGGAAGTCAAAAAATAATATATGAAGCACTTAGGACCAATTTGTTTTATTTTTCGGACATTGATTATACTGATTTTTAGACTTCATTTTTCAGGGCTCGATTTTCGTGCCCCGAAAAGTTTCATTTTTTTGACATTTTAAGTTTTGGGAAGTCAAAAAATAATATATTAAGCACTTAGGAGACATTTGTATTGTTTTTCGGACATTGATTTTACTGATTTTCAGACTTCATTTTTCAGGGCTCGATTTTCGTGCACCGAGAAGTTTCATTTTTTTTTAAATTTCAAGTTTTGGGAATTCAAAAAATAATATATTAAGCACTTAGGATACATTTGTATTGTTTTTCGGACTCTGATTTTGCTGATTTTAAGACGTCATTTTTCATGGCTCGATTTTCGTGCCCCGAAAAGTTTCATTTTTTTTGACATTTTAAGTTTTCGGAAGTCAAAAAATAATATTCGAAGCACTTAGGACCAATTTGTTTTGTTTTTCGGACATTGATTTTACTGATTTTTAGACTTCATTTTTCAGGGCTCGATTTTCGTGCCCCGAAAAGTTTCATTTTTTTGACATTTTAAGTTTTGGGAAGTCAAAAAATAATATATGAAGCACTTAGAACCAATTTGATTTGTTTTTCGGACATTGATTTTACTGATTTTCAGACTTCATTTTTCAGGGCTCGATTTTCGTGCACCGAGAAGTTTCATTTTTTTTTAAATTTCAAGTTTTGGGAAATCAAAAAATAATATATTAAGCACTTAGGAGACATTTGTATTGTTTTTCGGACTCTGATTTAGCAGATTTTAAGACGTCATTTTTTAGGGCTCGATTTTCGTGCCCTGAAAAGTTTCATTTTTTTTGACATTTTAAGTTTTCGGAAGTCAAAAAATAATATTCGAAGCACTTAGGACCAATTTGTTTTGTTTTTCGGACTTTGATTTTACTGATTTTTAGACTTCGTTTTTCAGGTCTCGATTTTCGTGCCCCGAAAAGTTTCATTTTTTTTGAAATTTCAAGTTTTGGGAAGTCAAAAAATAATATATTAAGCACTTAGGACCAATTTGTTTTGTTTTTCGGACATTGATTTTGCTTATTTTTAGACGTCATTTTTCAGGGATCGATTTTCGTGCCCCGAAAAGTTCCTTTTTTTTGACATTTTAAGTTTTCGGAAGTACAAAAATAATATATGAAGCACTTAGGACCAATTTGTTTTGTTTTTCGGACATTGATTTTAATGATTTTTAGACTTCATTTTTCAGGGCTCTATTTTCGTGCCCCGAAAAGTTTCATTTTTTTTTTGACATTTTAAGTTTTGGGAAGTCAAAAAATAATATATGAAGCACTTAGAACCAATATGTTTTGTTTTTCGGACATTGATTTTACTGATTTTTAGACTTCATTTTTCGGGGCTCGATTTTCGTGCCCCGAGAAGTTTCATTTTTTTTTACATTTCAAGTTTTGGGAATTCAAAAAATAATATATTAAGCACTTGGGAGACATTTGTATTGTTTTTCGGCCTCTGATTTTGCTGATTTTAAGACGTCATTTTTCATGGCTCGATTTTCGTGCCCCGAAAAGTTTCATTTTTTTGACATTTTAAGTTTTGGGAAGTCAAAAAATAATATATGAAGCACTTAGGACCAATTTGTTTTGTTTTTCGGACATTGATTATACTGATTTTTAGACTTCATTTTTCAGGGCTCGATTTTCGTGCCCCGAAAAGTTTCATTTTTTTGACATTTTAAGTTTTGGGAAGTCAAAAAATAATATATTAAGCACTTAGGAGACATTTGTATTGTTTTTCGGACATTGATTTTACTGATTTTCAGACTTCATTTTTCAGGGCTCGATTTTCGTGCACCGAGAAGTTTCATTTTTTTTTAAATTTCAAGTTTTGGGAATTCAAAAAATAATATATTAAGCACTTAGGAGACATTTGTATTGTTTTTCGGACTCTGATTTTGCTGATTTTAAGACGTCGTTTTTCAGGGATGGATTTTCGTGCCCCGAAAAGTTTCATTTTTTTTGACATTCTAAGTTTTGGGAAGTCAAAAATTAATATATTAAGAACTTAGGTGCAATTTGTTTTGTTTTTCGGACTCTGATTTAGCTGATTTTAAGACGTCATTTTTCATGGCTCGATTTTCGTGCCCCGAAAAGTTTCATTTTTTTGTCACTTTAAGTTTTGGGAAGTCAAAAAATAATATATGAAGCACTTAGGACCAATTTGTTTTATTTTTCGGACATTGATTATACTGATTTTTAGACTTCATTTTTCAGGGCTCGATTTTCGTGCCCCGAAAAGTTTCATTTTTTTGACATTTTAAGTTTTGGGAAGTCAAAAAATAATATATTAAGCACTTAGGAGACATTTGTGTTGTTTTTCGGACATTGATTTTACTGATTTTCAGACTTCATTTTTCAGGGCTCGATCGTGCACCGAGAAGTTTCATTTTTTTTTAAATTTCAAGTTTTGGGAATTCAAAAAATAATATATTAAGCACTTAGGAGACATTTGAATTGTTTTTCGGACTCTGATTTTGCTGATTTTAAGACGTCATTTTTCATGGCTCGATTTCCGTGCCCCGAAAAGTTTCATTTTTTTTGACATTTTAAGTTTTCGGAAGTCAAAAAATAATATTCGAAGCACTTAGGACCAATTTGTTTTGTTTTTCGGACATTGATTTTAATGATTTTTAGACTTCGTTTTTCAGGTCTCGATTTTCGTGCCCCGAAAAGTTTCATTTTTTTTGAAATTTCAAGTTTTGGGAAGTCAAAAAATAATATATTAAGCACTTAGGACCAATTTGTTTTGTTTTTCGGACATTGATTTTACTGATTTTTAGACTTCATTTTTCAGGGCTCGATTTTCGTGCCCCGAGAAGTTTCATTTTTTTTTAAATTTCAAGTTTTGGGAATTCAAAAAATAATATATTAAGCACTTAGGAGACATTTGTATTGTTTTTCGGACTCTGATTTTGCTGATTTTAAGACGTCATTTTTCATGGCTCGATTTTAGTGCCCCGAAAAGTTTCATTTTTTTGACATTTTAAGTTTTGGGAAGTCAAAAAATAATATATGAAGCACTTAGGACCAATTTGTTTTGTTTTTCGGACATTGATTATACTGATTTTTAGACTTCATTTTTCAGGGCTCGATTTTCGTGCCACAAAAAGTTTCATTTTTTTGACATTTTAAGTTTTGGGAAGTCAAAAAATAATATATTAAGCACTTAGGAGACATTTGTATTGTTTTTCGGACATTGATTTTACTGATTTTCAGACTTCATTTTTCAGGGCTCGATTTTCGTGCACCGAGAAGTTTCATTTTTTTTTAAATTTCAAGTTTTGGGAATTCAAAAAATAATATATTAAGCACTTAGGAGACATTTGTATTGTTTTTCGGACTCTGATTTTGCTGATTTTAAGACGTCGTTTTTCAGGGATGGATTTTCGTGCCCCGAAAAGTTTCATTTTTTTTGACATTCTAAGTTTTGGGAAGTCAAAAATTAATATATTAAGAACTTAGGTGCAATTTGTTTTGTTTTTCGGACTCTGATTTAGCTGATTTTAAGACGTCATTTTTCATGGCTCGATTTTCGTGCCCCGAAAAGTTTCATTTTTTTGACATTGTAAGTTTTGGGAAGTCAAAAAATAATATATGAAGCACTTAGGACCAATTTGTTTTATTTTTCGGACATTGATTATGCTGATTTTTAGACTTCATTTTTCAGGGCTCGATTTTCGTGCCCCGAAAAGTTTCATTTTTTTGACATTTTAAGTTTTGGGAAGTCAAAAAATAATATATTAAGCACTTAGGAGACATTTGTATTGTTTTTCGGACATTGATTTTACTGATTTTCAGACTTCATTTTTCAGGGCTCGATTTTCGTGCACCGAGAAGTTTCATTTTTTTTTAAATTTCAAGTTTTGGGAATTCAAAAAATAATATATTAAGCACTTAGGAGACATTTGAATTGTTTTTCGGACTCTGATTTTGCTGATTTTAAGGCGTCATTTTTCATGGCTCGATTTTCGTGCCCCGAAAAGTTTCATTTTTTTTGACATTTTAAGTTTTCGGAAGTCAAAAAATAATATTCGAAGCACTTAGGACCAATTTGTTTTGTTTTTCGGACATTGATTTTACTGATTTTTAGACTTCGTTTTTCAGGTCTCGATTTTCGTGCCCCGAAAAGTTTCATTTTTTTTGAAATTTCAAGTTTTGGGAAGTCAAAAAATAATATATTAAGCACTTAGGACCAATTTGTTTTGTTTTTCGGACATTGATTTTGCTGATTTTTAGACGTCATTTTTCAGGGCTCGATTTTCGTGCCCCGAAAAGTTCCTTTTTTTTGACATTTTAACTTTTCGGAAGTAAAAAAATAATATATGAAGCACTTAGGACCAATTTGTTTTGTTTTTCGGACATTGATTTTAATGATTTTTAGACTTCATTTTTCAGGGCTCTATTTTCGTGCCCCGAAAAGTTTCATTTTTTTTGACATTTTAAGTTTTGGGAAGTCAAAAAATAATATATGAAGCACTTAGAACCAATATGTTTTGTTTTTCGGACATTGATTTTACTGATTTTTAGACTTCATTTTTCAGGGCTCGATTTTCGTGCCCCGAGAAGTTTCATTTTTTTTTAAATTTCAAGTTTTGGGAATTGAAAAAATAATATATTAAGCACTTAGGAGACATTTGAATTGTTTTTCGGACTCTGATTTTGCTGATTTTAAGACGTCATTTTTCATGGCTCGATTTTCGTGCCCCGAAAAGTTTCATTTTTTTGACATTTTGAGTTTTGGGAAGTCAAAAAATAATATATGAAGCACTTAGGACCAATTTGTATTGTTTTTCGGACATTGGTTTTACTGATTTTTAGACTTCGTTTTTCAGGGCTCGATTTTCGTGCCCCGAAAAGTTTCATTTTTTTTGACATTTTAAGTTTTGGGAAGTCAAAAAATAATATATGGAGCACTTAAACCAATATGTTTTGTTTTTCGGACATTGATTTTATTGATTTTTAGACTTCATTTTTCAGGGCTCGATTTTCGTGCCCCGAGAAGTTTCATTTTTTTTTAAATTTCAAGTTTTGGGAATTCAAAAAATAATATATTAAGCACTTAGGAGACATTTGTATTGTTTTTCGGTCTCTGATTTTGTTGATTTTAAGACTTCATTTTTCAGGGATGGATTTTCGTGCCCCGAAAAGTTTCATTTTTTTTGACATTCTAAGTTTTGGGAAGTCAAAAATTAATATATTAAGAACTTAGGTGCAATTTGTTTTGTTTTTCGGACTCTGATTTAGCTGATTTTAAGACGTCATTTTTAATGGCTCGATTTTCGTGACCCGAAAAGTTTCATTTTTTTGACATTTTAAGTTTTGGGAAGTCAAAAAATAATATATGAAGCACTTAGAACCAATTTGTTTTATTTTTCGGACATTGATTTTACTGATTTTTAAACTTCATTTTTCAGGGCTCGATTTTCGTGCCCCGAAAAGTTTCATTTTTTTGACATTTTAAGTTATAGGAAGTGAAAAAATAATAGATGAAGCACTTAGAACCAATTTGATTTGTTTTTCGGACATTGATTTTACTGATTTTCAGACTTCATTTTTCAGGGCTCGATTTTCGTGCACCGAGAAGTTTCATTTTTTTTGAATTTTCAAGTTTTGGGAAGTCAAAAAATAATACATTAAGCACTGAGGGGACAGTTGTATGTTTTTTAGGGCTCTGATTTAGCAGATTTTAAGACGTCATTTTTTAGGGCTCGATTTTCGTGCCCTGAAAAGTTTCATTTTTTTTGACATTTTAAGTTTTCGGAAGTCAAAAAATAATATTCGAAGCACTTAGGACCAATTTGTTTTGTTTTTCGGACATTGATTTTAATGATTTTTAGACTTCGTTTTTCAGGTCTCGATTTTCGTGCCCCGAAAAGTTCCATTTTTTTTGAAATTTCAAGTTTTGGGAAGTCAAAAAATAATATATTAAGCACTTAGGACAAATTTGTTTTGTTTTTCGGACATTGATTCTTCTGATTCTTAGACTTCATTTTTCATGGCTCGATTTTCGTGCCCCGAAAAGTTCCTTTTTTTTGACATTTTAAGTTTTGGGACGTAAAAAAATAATGTTTGAAGCACTTAGGACCAATTTGTTTTGTTTTTCGGACTCTGATTTAGCAGATTTTAAGACGTCATTTTTTAGGGCTCGATTTTCGGGCCCTGAAAAGTTTCATTTTTTTTGACATTTTAAGTTTTCGGAAGTCAAAAAACAATATACGAAGAAATTAGGACCAATTTGTTTTGTTTTTCGGAAATTGATTTTACGGATTTTTAGACTTCGTTTTTCAGGGCTCGAGTTTCGTGCCCCGAAAAGTTTCATTTTTTTTGAAATTTCAAGTTTTGGGAAGTCAAAAAATAATATATTAAGCACTTAGGACCAATTTGTTTTTTTTTTCGGACATTGATTTTACTGATTTTTAGACTTCGTTTTTCAGGGCTCGATTTTCGTACCCCGAAAAGTTTCATTTTTTTTGACATTTTAAGTTTTCTGAAGTCAAAAAATAATATATTAAGCACTTAGGAGACATTTGTATTGTTTTTCGGACTCTGATTTTGCTGATTTTAAGACGTCGTTTTTCATGGATGGATTTCCGTGCCCCGAAAAGTTTCATTTTTTTTGACATTTTAAGTTTTGGGAAGTCAAAAATTAATATATTAAGCACTTAGGTGCAATTTGTTTTTTTTTCAGACTCTGATTTAGCTGATTTTAAGACATCATTTTTCAGGTCTCGATTTTCGTGCCCCGAAAAGTTTCATTTTTTTTGACATTTTAAGTTTTGTGAATTCAAAAGATTATATATGAAGCACTTAGGACCAATTTGTTTTATTTTTCGGACATTGATTTTACTGATTTTTAGACTTCATTTTTTAGGGCTCGATTTTCGTGCCCCGAAAAGTTTCATTTTTTTTGACATTTTAAGTTTTGGGAAGTCAAAAAATAATATATGAAGCACTTAGAACCAATATGTTTTGTTTTTCGGACATTGATTTTACTGATTTTTAGACTTCATTTTTCAAGGCTCGATTTTCGTGCCCCGAGAAGTTTCATTTTTTTTTAATTTTCAAGTTTTGGGAATTCAAAAAATAATATATTAAGCACTTAGGAGACATTTGTATTGTTTTTCGGACTCTGATTTTGCTGATTTTAAGACGTCATTTTTCATGGCTCGATTTTCGTGCCCCGAAAAGTTTCATTTTTTTGACATTTTAAGTTTTGGGAAGTCAAAAAATAATATATTAAGCACTTAGGAGACATTTGTATTGTTTTTCGGACATTGATTTTACTGATTTTTAGACTTCGTTTTTCATGGCTCGATTTTCGTGCCCCGAAAAGTTTCATTTTTTTTGACATTTTAAGTTTTGGGAAGTCAAAAAATAATATATGGAGCACTTAGAACCAATATGTTTTGTTTTTCGGACATTGATTTTACTGATTTTTAGATTTCATTTTTCAGGGCTCGATTTTCGTGCCCCGAAAAGTTCCTTTTTTTTGACATTTTAACTTTTCGGAAGTAAAAAAATAATATATGAAGCACTTAGGACCAATTTGTTTTGTTTTTCGGACATTGATTTTAATGATTTTTAGACTTCATTTTTCAAGGCTCGATTTTCGTGCCCCGAGAAGTTTCATTTTTTTTTAAATTTCAAGTTTTGGGAATTGAAAAAATAATATATTAAGCACTTAGGAGACATTTGAATTGTTTTTCGGACTCTGATTTTGCTGATTTTAAGACGTCATTTTTCATGGCTCGATTTTCGTGCCACGAAAAGTTTCATTTTTTTGACATTTTGAGTTTTGGGAAGTCAAAAAATAATATATGAAGCACTTAGGACCAATTTGTTTTGTTTTTCGGACATTGATTTTACTGATTTTTAGACTTCGTTTTTCAGGGCTCGATTTTCGTGCCCCGAAAAGTTTCATTTTTTTTGACATTTTAAGTTTTGGGAAGTCAAAAAATAATATATGGAGCACTTAGAACCAATATGTTTTGTTTTTCGGACATTGATTTTACTGATTTTTAGACTTCATTTTTCAGGGCTCGATTTTCGTGCCCCGAGAAGTTTCATTTTTTTTTAAATTTCAAGTTTTGGGAATTCAAAAAATAATATATTAAGCACTTAGGAGACATTTGTATTGTTTTTCGGACTCTGATATTGCTGATTTTAAGACGTCGTTTTTCAGGGATGGATTTTCGTGCCCCGAAAAGTTTCATTTTTTTTGACATTCTAAGTTTTGGGAAGTCAAAAATTAATATATTAAGAACTTAGGTGCAATTTGTTTTGTGTTTCGGACTCTGATTTAGCTGATTTTAAGACGTCATTTTTCATGGCTCGATTTTCGTGCCCCAAAAAGTTTCATTTTTTTGACATTTTAAGGTTTGGGAAGTCAAAAAATAATATATGAAGCACTTAGGACCAATTTGTTTTATTTTTCGGACATTGATTATACTGATTTTTAGACTTCATTTTTCAGGGCTCGATTTTCGTGCCCCGAAAAGTTTCATTTTTTTGACATTTTAAGTTTTGGGAAGTCAAAAAATAATATATGAAGCACTTAGAACCAATTTGATTTGTTTTTCGGACATTGATTTTACTGATTTTTAGACTTCATTTTTCAGGGCTCGATTTTCGTGAACCGAGAAGTTTCATTTTTTTTTAAATTTCAAGTTTTGGGAAATCAAAAAATAATATATTAAGCACTTAGGAGACATTTGTATTGTTTTTCGGACTCTGATTTAGCATATTTTAAGACGTCTTTTTTCAGGGCTCGATTTTCGTGCCCTGAAAAGTTTCATTTTTTTTGACATTTTAAGTTTTCGGAAGTCAAAAAATAATATTCGAAGCACTTAGGACCAATTTGTTTTGTTTTTCGGACATTGACTATACTGATTTTTAGACTTCGTTTTTCAGGTCTCGATTTTCGTGCCCCGAAAAGTTTCATTTTTTTTGAAATTTCAAGTTTTGGGAAGTCAAAAAATAATATATTAAGCACTTAGGACCAATTTGTTTTGTTTTTCTTACATTGATTTTGCTTATTTCTAGACGTCATTTTTCAGGGCTCGATTTTCGTGCCCCGAAAAGTTCCTTTTTTTTGACATTTTAAGTTTTCGGAAGTACAAAAATAATATATGAAGCACTTAGGACCAATTTGTTTTGTTGTTCGGACATTGATTTTAATGATTTTTAGACTTCATTTTTCAGGGCTCTATTTTCGTGCCCCGAAAAGTTTCATTTTTTTTTGACATTTTAAGTTTTGGGAAGTCAAAAAATAATATATGAAGCACTTAGAACCAATATGTTTTGTTTTTCGGACATTGATTTTACTGATTTTTAGACTTCATTTTTCAGGGCTCGATTTTCGTGACCCGAGAAGTTTCATTTTTTTTAAAATTTCAAGTTTTGGGAATTCAAAAAATAATATATTAAGCACTTAGGAGACATTTGTATTGTTTTTCGGACTCTGATTTTGCTGATTTTAAGACGTCATTTTTCATGGCTCGATTTTCGTGCCCCGAAAAGTTTCATTTTTTTGACATTTTAAGTTTTGGGAAGTCAAAAAGTAATATATGAAGCACTTAGGACCAATTTGTTTTGTTTTTCGGACATTGATTATACTGATTTTTAGACTTCATTTTTCAGGGCTCGATTTTCGTGCCCCGAAAAGTTTCATTTTTTTGACATTTTAAGTTTTGGGAAGTCAAAAAATAATATATTAAGCACTTAGGAGACATTTGTATTGTTTTTCGGACATTGATTTTACTGATTTTCAGACTTCATTTTTCAGGGCTCGATTTTCGTGCACCGAGAAGTTTCATTTTTTTTTAAATTTCAAGTTTTGGGAATTCAAAAAATAATATCTTAAGCACTTAGGAGACATTTGTATTGTTTTTCGGACTCTGATTTTGCTGATTTTAAGACGTCGTTTTTCAGGGATGGATTTTCGTGCCCCGAAAAGTTTCATTTTTTTTGACATTCTAAGTTTTGGGAAGTCAAAAATTAATTTATTAAGAACTTAGGTGCAATTTGTTTTGTTTTTCGGACTCTGATTTAGCAGATTTTAAGACGTCATTTTTCATGGCTCGATTTTCGTGCCCCGAAAAGTTTCATTTTTTTGACATTTTAAGTTTTGGGAAGTCAAAAAATAATATATGAAGCACTTAGGACCAATTTGTTTTATTTTTCGGACATTGATTATACTGATTTTTAGACTTCATTTTTCAGGGCTCGATTTTCGTGCCCCGAAAAGTTTCATTTTTTTGTCATTTTAAGTTTTTGGAAGTCAAAAAATAATATATTAAGCACTTAGGAGACATTTGTATTGTTTTTCGGTCATTGTTTTTACTTATTTTCAGATTTCATTTTTCAGGGCTCGATTTTCGTGCACCGAGAAGTTTCATTTTTTTTTAAATTTCAAGTTTTGGGAATTCAAAAAATAATATATTAAGCACTTAGGAGACATTTGAATTGTTTTTCGGACTCTGATTTTGCTGATTTTAAGACGTCATTCTTCGTGGCTCGATTTTCGTACCCCGAATTGTATCATTTTTTTTGACATTTTAAGTTTTCGGAAGTCAAAAAATAATATTCGAAGCACTTAGGACCAATTTGTTTTGTTTTTCGGACATTGATTTTACTGATTTTTAGACTTCGTTTTTCAGGTCTCGATTTTCGTGCCCCGAAAAGTTTCATTTTTTTTGAAATTTCAAGTTTTGGGAAGTCAAAAAATAATATATTAAGCACTTAGGACCAATTTGTTTTGTTTTTCGGACATTGATTTTACTGATTTTTAGACTTCATTTTTCAGGGCTCGATTTTCGTGCCCCGAGAAGTTTCATTTTTTTTTCTATTTCAAGTTTTGGGAATTCAAAAAATAATAAATTAAGCGCTTAGGACCCATTTGTTTTGTTTTTCGGACTTTGATTTTGCTGATTTTAAGACTTCATTTTTCATGGCTCGATTTTCGTGCCCCGAAAAGTTTCATTTTTTTGACATTTTGAGTTTTGGGAAGTCAAAAAATAATATATGAAGCACTTAGGACCAATTTGTTTTGTTTTTCGGACATTGATTATACTGATTTTTAGACTTCATTTTTCAGGGCTCGATTTTCGTGCCCCGAAAAGTTTCATTTTTTTGACATTTTAAGTTTTGGGAAGTCAAAAAATAATATATTAAGCACTTAGGAGACATTTGTATTGTTTTTCGGACATTGATTTTACTGATTTTCAGACTTCATTTTTCAGGGCTCGATTTTCGTGCACCGAGAAGTTTCATTTTTTTTTAAATTTCAAGTTTTGGGAATTCAAAAAATAATATATTAAGCACTTAGGAGACATTTGTATTGTTTTTCGGACTCTGATTTTGCTGATTTTAAGACGTCGTTTTTCAGGGATGGATTTTCGTGCCCCGAAAAGTTTCATTTTTTTTGACATTCTAAGTTTTGGGAAGTCAAAAATTAATATATTAAGAACTTAGGTGCAATTTGTTTTGTTTTTCGGACTCTGATTTAGCTGATTTTAAGACGTCATTTTTCATGGCTCGATTTTCGTGCCCCGAAAAGTTTCATTTTTTTGACATTTTAAGTTTTGGGAAGTCAAAAAATAATATATGAAGCACTTAGGACCAATTTGTTTTATTTTTCGGACATTGATTATACTGACCTTTAGACTTCATTTTTCAGGGCTCGATTTTCGTGCCCCGAAAAGTTTCATTTTTTTGACATTTTAAGTTTTGGGAAGTCAAAAAATAATATATTAAGCACTTAGGAGACATTTGTATTGTTTTTCGGACCTTGATTTTACTGATTTTCATACTTCATTTTTCAGGGCTCGATTTTCGTGCACCGAGTAGTTTCATTTTTTTTTAAATTTCAAGTTTTGGGAATTCAAAAAATAATATATTAAGCACTTAGGAGACATTTGAATTGTTTTTCGGACTCTGATTTTGCTGATTTTAAGACGTCATTTTTCATGGCTCGATTTTCGTGCCCCGAAAAGTTTCATTTTTTTTGACATTTTAAGTTTTCGGAAGTCAAAAAATAATATTCGAAGCACTTAGGACCAATTTGTTTTGTTTTTCGGACATTGATTTTACTGATTTTTAGACTTCGTTTTTCAGGTCTCGATTTTCGTGCCCCGAAAAGTTTCATTTTTTTTGAAATTTCAAGTTTTGGGAAGTCAAAAAATAATATATTAAGCACTTAGGACCAATTTGTTTTGTTTTTCGGACATTGATTTTACTGATTTTTAGACTTCATTTTTCAGGGCTCGATTTTCGTGCCCCGAGAAGTTTCATTTTTTTTTAACTTTCAACTCTTGGGAATTCAAAAAATAATATATTAAGCACTTAGGAGCCATTTGTATTGTTTTTCGGACTCTGATTTTGCTGATTTTAAGACGTCATTTTTCATGGCTCGATTTTAGTGCCCCGAAAAGTTTCATTTTTTTGACATTTGGAGTTGTGGGGAGTCAAAAAATAATATATGAAGCACTTAGGACCAATTTGTTTTGTTTGTCGGACATTTATTATACTGATTTTTAGACTTCATTTTTCAGGGCTCGATTTTCGTGCCCCGAAAAGTTTCATTTTTTTGACATTTTAAGTTTTGGGAAGTCAAAAAATAATATATTAAGCACTTAGGAGACATTTGTATTGTTTTTCGGACATTGATTTTACTGATTTTCAGACTTCATTTTTTTGGGCTCGTTTTTCGTGCACCGAGAAGTTTCGTTTTTTTTTAAATTTCAAGTTTTGGGAATTCAAAAAATAATATATTAAGCACTTAGGAGACATTTGTATTGTTTTTCGCACTCTGATTTTGCTGATTTTAAGACGTCGTTTTTCAGGGATGGATTTTCGTGCCCCGAAAAGTTTCATTTTTTTTGACATTCTAAGTTTTGGGAAGTCAAAAATTTAATATATTAAGAACTTAGGTGCAATTTGTTTTGTTTTTCGGACTCTGATTTAGCTGATTTTAAGACGTCATTTTTCATGGCTCGATTTTCGTGCCCCGAAAAGTTTCATTTTTTTGACATTTTAAGTTTTGGGAAGTCAAAAAATAATATATGAAGCACTTAGGACCAATTTGTTTTATTTTTCGGACATTGATTATACTGATTTTTAGACTTCATTTTTCAGGGCTCGATTTTCGTGCCCCGAAAAGTTTCATTTTTTTGACATTTTAAGTTTTGGGAAGTCAAAAAATAATATATTAAGCACTTAGGAGACATTTGTATTGTTTTTCGGACATTGATTTTACTGATTTTCAGACTTCATTTTTCAGGGCTCGATTTTCGTGCACCGAGAAGTTTCATTTTTTTTTAAATTTCAAGTTTTGGGATTTCAAAAAATAATATATTAAGCACTTAGGAGACATTTGAATTGTTTTTCGGACTCTGATTTTGCTGATTTTAAGACGTCATTTTTCATGGCTCGATTTTCGTGCCCCGAAAAGTTTTTTTTTTTTTGTCATTTTAAGTTTTCGGAAGTCAAAAAATAATATTCGAAGCACTTAGGACCAATTTGTTTTGTTTTTCGGACATTGATTTTACTGATTTTTAGACTTCGTTTTTCAGGTCTCGATTTTCGTGCCCCGAAAAGTTTCATTTTTTTTGAAATTTCAAGTTTTGGGAAGTCAAAAAATAATATATTAAGCACTTAGGACCAATTTGTTTTGTTTTTCGGACATTGATTTTGCTGATTTTTAGACGTCATTTTTCAGGGCTCGATTTTCGTGCCCCGAAAAGTTCCTTTTTTTTGACATTTTAACTTTTCGGAAGTAAAAAAATAATATATGAAGCACTTAGGACCAATTTGTTTTGTTTTTCGGACATTGATTTTAATGATTTTTAGACTTCATTTTTCAGGGCTCTCTTTTCGTGCCCCGAAAAGGTTCATTTTTTTTTAAACTTTGAGTTTTGGGAGGGCAAAAAATAATATATGAAGCACTTAGAACCAATATGTTTTGTTTTTCGGACATTGATTTTACTGATTTTTAGACTTCATTTTTCAGGGCTCGATTTTCGTGCCCCGAGAAGTTTCATTTTTTTTTAAATTTCAAGTTTTGGGAATTGAAAAAATAATATATTAAGCACTTAGGAGACATTTGAATTGTTTTTCGGACTCTGATTTTGCTGATTTTAAGACGTCATTTTTCATGGCTCGATTTTCGTGCCCCGAAAAGTTTCATTTTTTTGACATTTTTAGTTTTGGGAAGGCAAAAAATAATATATTAAGAACCTAGGACCAATTTGTTTTGTTTTTCGGGCATTGATTTTACTGATTTTTAGACTCCATTTTTCAGGGCCCGATCTTCGTGCCCCGAAAAGCCTCATTTTTCTTGACATTTCAAGCTGTGGGAAGCCAAAAAATAATATATGGAGCACTTAAACCAATATGTTTTGTTTTTCGGACATTGATTTTACTGATTTTTAGACTTCATTTTTCAGGGCTCGATTTTCGTGCCCCGAGAAGTTTCATTTTTTTTTAAATTTCAAGTTTTGGGAATTCAAAAAATAATATATTAAGCACTTAGGAGACATTTGTATTGTTTTTCGGACTCTGATTTTGCTGATTTTAAGATGTCGTTTTTCAGGGATGGATTTTCGTGCCCCGAAAAGTTTCATTTTTTTTGACATTCTAAGTTTTGGGAAGTCAAAAATTAATATATTAAGAACTTAGGTGCAATTTGTTTTGTTTTTCGGACTCTGATTTAGCTGATTTTAAGACGTTATTTTTAATGGATCGATTTTCGTGACCCGAAAAGTTTCATTTTTTTGACATTTTAAGTTTTGGGAAGTCAAAAAATAATATATGAAGCACTTAGGACCAATTTGTTTTATTTTTCGGACATTGATTTTACTGATTTTTAAACTTCATTTTTCAGGGCTCGATTTTCGTGCCCCGAAAAGTTTCATTTTTTTGACATTTTAAGTTTTGGGAAGTCAAAAAATAATATATGAAGCACTTAGAACCAATTTGATTTGTTTTTCGGACATTGATTTTACTGATTTTCAGACTTCATTTTTCAGGGCTCGATTTTCGTGCACCGAGAAGTTTCATTTTTTTTTAAATTTCAAGTTTTGGGAATTCAAAAAATAATATATTAAGCACTTAGGAGACATTTGTATTGTTTTTCGGACTCTGATTTAGCAGATTTTAAGACGTCATTTTTTAGGGCTCGATTTTCGTGCCCTGAAAAGTTTCATTTTTTTTGACATTTTAAGTTTTCGGAAGTCAAAAAATAATATTCGAAGCACTTAGGACCAATTTGTTTTGTTTTTCGGACATTGATTTTAATGATTTTTAGACTTCGTTTTTCAGGTCTCGATTTTCGTGCCCCGAAAAGTTTCATTTTTTTTGAAATTTCAAGTTTTGGGAAGTCAAAAAATAATATATTAAGCACTTAGGACCAATTTGTTTTGTTTTTCGGACATTGATTTTACTGATTTTTAGACTTCATTTTTCAGGGCTCGATTTTCGTACCCCGAAAAGATTCATTTTTTTTTAAATTTCAAGTTTTGGGAATTCAAAAAATAATATATTAAGCACTTAGGAGACATTTGTATTGTTTTTCGGACTCTGATTTTGCTGATTTTTAGACGTCATTTTTCAGGGCTCGATTTTAGTGCCCCGAAAAGTTTCATTTTTTTGACATTTTAAGTTTTGGGAAGTCAAAAAATAATATATGAAGCACTTAGGACCAATTTGTTTTGTTTTTCGGACATTGATTATACTGATTTTTAGACTTCATTTTTCAGGGCTCGATTTTCGTGCCCCGAAAAGTTTCATTTTTTTGACATTTTAAGTTTTGGGAAGTCAAAAAATAATATATTAAGCACTTAGGAGACATTTGTATTGTTTTTCGGACATTGATTTTACTGATTTTCAGACTTCATTTTTCAGGGCTCGATTTTCGTGCACCGAGAAGTTTCATTTTTTTTTAAATTTCAAGTTTTGGGAATTCAAAAAATAATATATTAAGCACTTAGGAGACATTTGTATTGTTTTTCGGACTCTGATTTTGCTGATTTTAAGACGTCGTTTTTCAGGGATGGATTTTCGTGCCCCGAAAAGTTTCATTTTTTTTGACATTCTAAGTTTTGGGAAGTCAAAAATTAATATATTAAGAACTTAGGTGCAATTTGTTTTGTTTTTCGGACTCTGATTTTTCTGGTTTTAAGACGTCATTTTTCATGGCTCGATTTTCGTGCCCCGAAAAGTTTCATTTTTTTGACATTTTAAGTTTTGGGAAGTCAAAAAATAATATATGAAGCACTTAGGACCAATTTGTTTTATTTTTCGGACATTGATTATACTGATTTTTAGACTTCATTTTTCAGGGCTCGATTTTCGTGCCCCGAAAAGTTTCATTTTTTTGACATTTTAAGTTTTGGGAAGTCAAAAAATAATATATTAAGCACTTAGGAGACATTTGTATTGTTTTTCGGACATTGATTTTGCTGATTTTCAGACGTCATTTTTCAGGGCTCGATTTTCGTGCCCCGAGAAGTTTCATTTTTTTTGAAATTTCAAGTTTTGGGAATTCAAAAAATAATATATTAAGCACTTAGGAGACATTTGAATAGTTTTTCGGACTCTGATTTTGCTGATTTTAAGACGTCATTTTTCATGGCTCGATTTTCGTGCCCCGAAAAGTTTCATTTTTTTTGACATTTTAAGTTTTCGGAAGTCAAAAAATAATATTCGAAGCACTTAGGACCAATTTGTTTTGTTTTTCGGACATTGATTTTACTGATTTTTAGACTTCGTTTTTCAGGTCTCGATTTTCGTGCCCCGAAAAGTTTCATTTTTTTTGAAATTTCAAGTTTTGGGAAGTCAAAAAATAATATATTAAGCACTTAGGACCAATTTGTTTTGTTTTTCGGACATTGATTTTGCTGATTTTTAGACGTCATTTTTCAGGGCTCGATTTTCGTGCCCCGAAAAGTTCCTTTTTTTTGACATTTTAACTTTTCGGAAGTAAAAAAATAATATATGAAGCACTTAGGAGACATTTGTATTGTTTTTCGGACTCTGATTTTGCTGATTTTAAGACGTCATTTTTCATGGCTCGATTTTAGTGCCCCGAAAAGTTTCATTTTTTTGACATTTTAAGTTTTGGGAAGTCAAAAAATAATATATGAAGCACTTAGGACCAATTTGTTTTGTTTTTCGGACATTGATTATACTGATTTTTAGACTTCATTTTTCAGGGCTCGATTGTCGTGACCCGAAAAGTTTCATTTTTTTCACATTTTAAGTTTTGGGAAGTCAAAAAATAATATATTAAGCACTTAGGAGACATTTGTATTGTTTTTCGGACATTGATTTTACTGATTTTCAGACTTCATTTTTTAGGGCTCGATTTTCGTGCACCGAGAAGTTTCATTTTTTTTTAAATTTCAAGTTTTGGGAATTCAAAAAATAATATATTAAGCACTTAGGAGACATTTGTATTGTTTTTCGCACTCTGATTTTGCTGATTTTAAGACGTCGTTTTTCAGGGATGGATTTTCGTGCCCCGAAAAGTTTCATTTTTTTTGACATTCTAAGTTTTGGGAAGTCAAAAATTTAATATATTAAGAACTTAGGTGCAATTTGTTTTGTTTTTCGGACTCTGATTTAGCTGATTTTAAGACGTCATTTTTCATGGCTCGATTTTCGTGCCCCGAAAAGTTTCATTTTTTTGACATTTTAAGTTTTGGGAAGTCAAAAAATAATATATGAAGCACTTAGGACCAATTTGTTTTATTTTTCGGACATTGATTATACTGATTTTTAGACTTCATTTTTCAGGGCTCGATTTTCGTGCCCCGAAAAGTTTCATTTTTTTGACATTTTAAGTTTTGGGAAGTCAAAAAATAATATATTAAGCACTTAGGAGACATTTGTATTGTTTTTCGGACATTGATTTTACTGATTTTCAGACTTCATTTTTCAGGGCTCGATTTTCGTGCACCGAGAAGTTTCATTTTTTTTTAAATTTCAAGTTTTGGGAATTCAAAAAATAATATATTAAGCACTTAGGAGACATTTGAATTGTTTTTCGGACTCTGATTTTGCTGATTTTAAGACGTCATTTTTCATGGCTCGATTTTCGTGCCCCGAAAAGTTTCATTTTTTTTGACATTTTAAGTTTTCGGAAGTAAAAAAATAATATTCGAAGCACTTAGGACCAATTTGTTTTGTTTTTCGGACATTGATTTTACTGATTTTTAGACTTCGTTTTTCAGGTCTCGATTTTCGTGCCCCGAAAAGTTTCATTTTTTTTGAAATTTCAAGTTTTGGGAAGTCAAAAAATAATATATTAAGCACTTAGGACCAATTTGTTTTGTTTTTCGGACATTGATTTTGCTGATTTTTAGACGTCATTTTTCAGGGCTCGATTTTCGTGCCCCGAAAAGTTCCTTTTTTTTGACATTTTAAGTTTTCGGAAGTAAAAAAATAATATATGAAGCACTTAGGACCAATTTGTTTTGTTTTTCGGACATTGATTTTAATGATTTTTAGACTTCATTTTTCAGGGCTCTATTTTCGTGCCCCGAAAAGTTTCATTTTTTTTGACATTTTAAGTTTTGGGAAGTCAAAAAATAATATATGAAGCACTTAGAACCAATATGTTTTGTTTTTCGGACATTGATTTTACTGATTTTTAGACTTCATTTTTCAGGGCTCGATTTTCGTGCCCCGAGAAGTTTCATTTTTTTTTAAATTTCAAGTTTTGGGAATTGAAAAAATAATATATTAAGCACTTAGGAGACATTTGAATTGTTTTTCGGACTCTGATTTTGCTGATTTTAAGACGTCATTTTTCATGGCTCGATTTTCGTGCCCCGAAAAGTTTCATTTTTTTGACAATTTGAGTTTTGGGAAGTTAAAAAATTATATATTTAGCACCTTAGACGAATTTGTTTTGTTTTTCGGACATTGATTTTACTGATTTTTAGACTTCGTTTTTCAGGGCTCGATTTTCGTGCCCCGAAAAGTTTCATTTTTTTTGACATTTTAAGTTTTGGGAAGTCAAAAAATAATATATGGAGCACTTAAACCAATATGTTTTGTTCTTCGGACATTGATTTTACTGATTTTTAGACTTCATTTTTCAGGGCTCGATTTTCGTGCCCCGAGAAGTTTCATTTTTTTTTAAATTTCTAGTTTTGGGAATTCAAAAAATAATATATTAAGCACTTAGGAGACATTTGTATTGTTTTTCGGACTGTGATTTTGCTGATTTTAAGATGTCGTTTTTCAGGGATGGATTTTCGTGCCCCGAAAAGTTTCATTTTTTTTGACATTCTAAGTTTTGGGAAGTCAAAAATTAATATATTAAGAACTTAGGTGCAATTTGTTTTGTTTTTCGGACTCTGATTTAGCTGATTTTAAGACGTTATTTTTAATGGATCGATTTTCGTGACCCGAAAAGTTTCATTTTTTTGACATTTTAAGTTTTGGGAAGTCAAAAAATAATATATGAAGCACTTAGGACCAATTTGTTTTATTTTTCGGACATTGATTTTACTGATTTTTAAACTTCATTTTTCAGGGCTCGATTTTCGTGCCCCGAAAAGTTTCATTTTTTTGACATTTTAAGTTTTGGGAAGTCAAAAAATAATATATGAAGCACTTAGAACCAATTTGATTTGTTTTTCGGACATTGATTTTACTGATTTTCAGACTTCATTTTTCAGGGCTCGATTTTCGTGCACCGAGAAGTTTCATTTTTTTTTAAATTTCAAGTTTTGGGAATTCAAAAAATAATATATTAAGCACTTAGGAGACATTTGTATTGTTTTTCGGACTCTGATTTAGCAGATTTTAAGACGTCATTTTTTAGGGCTCGATTTTCGTGCCCTGAAAAGTTTCATTTTTTTTGACATTTTAAGTTTTCGGAAGTCAAAAAATAATATTCGAAGCACTTAGGACCAATTTGTTTTGTTTTTCGGACATTGATTTTAATGATTTTTAGACTTCGTTTTTCAGGTCTCGATTTTCGTGCCCCGAAAAGTTTCATTTTTTTTGAAATTTCAAGTTTTGGGAATTCAAAAAATAATATATTAAGCACTTAGGACCAATTTGTTTTGTTTTTCGGACATTGATTTTACTGATTTTTAGACTTCATTTTTCAGGGCTCGATTTTCGTGCCCCGAGAAGTTTCATTTTTTTTTAAATTTCAAGTTTTGGGAATTCAAAAAATAATATATTAAGCACTTAGGAGACATTTGTATTGTTTTTCGGACTCTGATTTTGCTGATTTTAAGACGTCATTTTTCATGGCTCGATTTTAGTGCCCCGAAAAGTTTCATTTTTTTGACATTTTAAGTTTTGGGAAGTCAAAAAATAATATATGAAGCACTTAGGACCAATTTGTTTTGTTTTTCGGACATTGATTATACTGATTTTTAGACTTCATTTTTCAGGGCTCGATTTTCGTGCCCCGAAAAGTTTCATTTTTTTGACATTTTAAGTTTTGGGAAGTCAAAAAATAATATATTAAGCACTTAGGAGACATTTGTATTGTTTTTCGGACATTGATTTTACTGATTTTCAGACTTCATTTTTCAGGGCTCGATTTTCGTGCACCGAGAAGTTTCATTTTTTTTTAAATTTCAAGTTTTGGGAATTCAAAAAATAATATATTAAGCACTTAGGAGACATTTGTATTGTTTTTCGGACTCTGATTTTGCTGATTTTAAGACGTCGTTTTTCAGGGATGGATTTTCGTGCCCCGAAAAGTTTCATTTTTTTTGACATTCTAAGTTTTGGGAAGTCAAAAATTAATATATTAAGAACTTAGGTGCAATTTGTTTTGTTTTTCGGACTCTGATTTAGCTGATTTTAAGACGTCATTTTTCATGGCTCGATTTTCGTGCCCCGAAAAGTTTCATTTTTTTGACATTTTAAGTTTTGGGAAGTCAAAAAATAATATATGAAGCACTTAGGACAAATTTGTTTTATTTTTCGGACATTGATTATACTGATTTTTAGACTTCATTTTTCAGGGCTCGATTTTCGTGCCCCGAAAAGTTTCATTTTTTTGACATTTTAAGTTTTGGGAAGTCAAAAAATAATATATTAAGCACTTAGGAGACATTTGTATTGTTTTTCGGACATTGATTTTACTGATTTTCAGACTTCATTTTTCAGGGCTCGATTTTCGTGCACCGAGAAGTTTCATTTTTTTTCAAATTTCAAGTTTTGGGAATTCAAAAAATAATATATCAATCACTTAGGAGACATTTGAATTGTTTTTCGGACTCTGATTTTGCTGATTTTAAGACGTCATTTTTCATGGCTCGATTTTCGTGCCCCGAAAAGTTTCATTTTTTTTGACATTTTAAGTTTTCGGAAGTCAAAAAATAATATTCGAAGCACTTAGGACCAATTTGTTTTGTTTTTCGGACATTGATTTTACTGATTTTTAGACTTCGTTTTTCAGGTCTCGATTTTCGTGCCCCGAAAAGTTTCATTTTTTTTGAAATTTCAAGTTTTGGGAAGTCAAAAAATAATATATTAAGCACTTAGGACCAATTTGTTTTGTTTTTCGGACATTGATTTTGCTGATTTTTAGACGTCATTTTTCATGGCTCGATTTTCGTGCCCCGAAAAGTTCCTTTTTTTTGACATTTTAATTTTTCGGGAGGAAAAAAATAATATATGAAGCACTTAGGACCAATTTGTTTTGTTTTTCGGACATTGATTTTAATGATTTTTAGACTTCATTTTTCAGGGCTCTATTTTCGTGCCCCGAAAAGTTTCATTTTTTTTGACATGTTAAGTTTTGGGAAGTCAAAAAATAATATATGAAGCGCTTAGAACCAATTTGTTTTGTTTTTGGGACATTGATTTTACTAATTTTTAGACTTCATTTTTCAGGGCTCGATTTTTTTGCCCGGAAAAGATTCATTTTTTTTTAAATTTCAAGTTTTGGGAATTGAAAAAATAATATATTAAGCACTTAGGAGACATTTGAATTGTTTTTCGGACTCTGATTTTGCTGATTTTAAGACGTCATTTTTCATGGCTCGATTTTCGTGCCCCGAAAAGTTTCATTTTTTTGACATTTTGAGTTTTGGGAAGTCAAAAAATAGTATATGAAGCACTTAGGACCAATTTGTTTTGTTTTTCGGACATTGATTTTACTGATTTTTAGACTTCGTTTTTCAGGGCTCGATTTTCGTGCCCCGAAAAGTTTCATTTTTTTTGACATTTTAAGTTTTGGGAAGTCAAAAAATAATATATGGAGCACTTAAACCAATATGTTTTCTTTTTCGGACATTGATTTTACTGATTTTTAGACTTCATTTTTCAGGGCTCGATTTTCGTGCCCCGAGAAGTTTCATTTTTTTTTAAATTTCAAGTTTTGGGAATTCAAAAAATAATATATTAAGCACTTAGGAGACATTTGTATTGTTTTTCGGACTCTGATTTTGCTGATTTTAAGACGTCGTTTTTCAGGGATGGATTTTCGTGCCCCGAAAAGTTTCATTTTTTTTGACATTCTAAGTTTTGGGAAGTCAAAAATTAATATATTAAGAACTTAGGTGCAATTTGTTTTGTTTTTCGGACTCTGATTTAGCTGATTTTAAGACGTCATTTTTAATGGCTCGATTTTCGTGACCCGAAAAGTTTCATTTTTTTGACATTTTAAGTTTTGGGAAGTCAAAAAATAATATATGAAGCACTTAGGACCAATTTGTTTTATTTTTCAGACATTGATTTTACTGATTTTTAAACTTCATTTTTCAGGGCTCGATTTTCGTGCCCCGAAAAGTTTCATTTTTTTGACATTTTAAGTTTTGGGAAGTCAAAAAATAATATATGAAGCACTTAGAACCAATTTGATTTGTTTTTCGGACATTGATTTTACTGATTTTCAGACTTCATTTTTCAGGGCTCGATTTTCGTGCACCGAGAAGTTTCATTTTTTTTTAAATTTCAAGTTTTGGGAATTCAAAAAATAATATATTAAGCACTTAGGAGACATTTGTATTGTTTTTCGGACTCTGATTTAGCAGATTTTAAGACGTCATTTTTTAGGGCTCGATTTTCGTGCCCTGAAAAGTTTCATTTTTTTTGACATTTTAAGTTTTCGGAAGTCAAAAAATAATATTCGAAGCACTTAGGACCAATTTGTTTTGTTTTTCGGACATTGATTTTAATGATTTTTAGACTTCGTTTTTCAGGTCTCGATTTTCGTGCCCCGAAAAGTTTAATTTTTTTTTGAAATTTCAAGTTTTGGGAAGTCAAAAAATAATATATTAAGCACTTAGGACAAATTTGTTTTGTTTTTCGGACATTGATTTTTCTGATTTTTAGACGTCATTTTTCAGGGCTCGATTTTCGTGCCCCGAAAAGTTCCTTTTTTTTGACATTTTAAGTTTTCGGAAGTAAAAAAATAATATATGAAGCACTTAGGACCAATTTGTTTTGTTTTTCGGACTCTGATTTAGCAGATTTTAAGACGTCATTTTTTAGGGCTCGATTTTCGGGCCCTGAAAAGTTTCATTTTTTTTGACATTTTAAGTTTTCGGAAGTCAAAAAACAATATACGAAGCACTTAGGACCAATTTGTTTTGTTTTTCGGAAATTGATTTTACTGATTTTTAGACTTCGTTTTTCAGGGCTCGATTTTCGTGCCCCGAAAAGTTTCATTTTTTTTGCAATTTCAAGTTTTGGGAAGTCAAAAAATAAAATATTAAGCACTTAGGACCAATTTGTTTTTTTTTTCGGACATTGATTTTACTGATTTTTAGACTTCGTTTTTCAGGTCTCGATTTTCGTGCACCGAGAAGTTTCATTTTTTTTTAAATTTCAAGTTTTGGGAATTCAAAAAATAATATATTAAGCACTTAAGAGACATTTGTATTGTTTTTCGGACTCTGATTTTGCTGATTTTAAGACGTCATTTTTCATGGCTCGATTTTCGTGCCCCGAAAAGTTTCATTTTTTTGACATTTTAAGTTTTGGGAAGTCAAAAAATAATATATGAAGCACTTAGGACCAATTTGTTTTGTTTTTCGGACATTGATTATACTGATTTTTAGACTTCATTTTTCAGGGCTCGATTTTCGTGCCCCGAAAAGTTTCATTTTTTTGACACTTCAAGTTTTGGGAAGTCAAAAAATAAAAAATTAAACACTTAGGAGACATTTGTATTGTTTTTCGGACATTGATTTTACTGATTTTCAGACTTCATTTTTCAGGGCTCGATTTTCGTGCACCGAGAAGTTTCATTTTTTTTTAAATTTCAAGTTTTGGGAATTCAAAAAATAATATATTAAGCACTTAGGGGACATTTGTATTGTTTTTCGGACTCTGATTTTGCTGATTTTAGGACGTCGTTTTTCAGGGATGGATTTTCGTGCCCCGAAAAGTTTCATTTTTTTTGACATTCTAAGTTTTGGGAAGTCAAAAATTAATATATTAAGAACTTAGGTGCAATTTGTTTTGTTTTTCGGACTCTGATTTAGCTGATTTTAAGACGTCATTTTTCATGGCTCGATTTTCGTGCCCCGAAAAGTTTCATTTTTTTGACATTTTAAGTTTTGGGAAGTCAAAAAATAATATATGAAGCACTTAGGACCAATTTGTTTTATTTTTCGGACATTGATTATACTGATTTTTAGACTTCATTTTTCAGGGCTCGATTTTCGTGCCCCGAAAAGTTTCATTTTTTTGACATTTTAAGTTTTGGGAAGTCAAAAAATAATATATTAAGCACTTAGGAGACATTTGTATTGTTTTTCGGACATTGATTTTACTGATTTTCAGACTTCATTTTTCAGGGCTCGATTTTCGTGCACTGAGAAGTTTCATTTTTTTTTAAATTTCAAGTTTTGGGAATTCAAAAAATAATATATTAAGCACTTAGGAGACATTTGAATTGTTTTTCGGACTCTGATTTTGCTGATTTTAAGACGTCATTTTTCATGGCTCGATTTTCGTGCCCCGAAAAGTTTCATTTTTTTTGACATTTTAAGTTTTCGGAAGTCAAAAAATAATATTCGAAGCACTTAGGACCAATTTGTTTTGTTTTTCGGACATTGATTTTACTGATTTTTAGACTTCGTTTTTCAGGTCTCGATTTTCGTGCCCCGAAAAGTTTCATTTTTTTGAAATTTCAAGTTTTGGGAAGTCAAAAAATAATATATTAAGCACTTAGGACCAATTTGTTTTGTTTTTCGGACATCGATTTTACTGATTTTTAGACTTCATTTTTCAGGGCTCGATTTTCGTGCCCCGAGAAGTTTCATTTTTTTTTAAATTTCAAGTTTTGGGAATTCAAAAAATAATATATTAAGCACTTAGGAGACATTTGTATTGTTTTTCGGACTCTGATTTTGCTGATTTTAAGACGTCATTTTTCATGGCTCGATTTTAGTGCCCCGAAAAGTTTCATTTTTTTGACATTTTAAGTTTTGGGAAGTCAAAAAATAATATATGAAGCACTTAGGACCAATTTGTTTTGTTTTTCGGACATTGATTATACTGATTTTTAGACTTCATTTTTCAGGGCTCGATTTTCGTGCCCCGAAAAGTTTCATTTTTTTGTCATTTTGAGTTTTTGGAAGTCAAAAAATAATATATTAAGCACTTAGGAGACATTTGTATTGTTTTTCGGACATTGATTTTACTGATTTTCAGACTTCATTTTTCAGGGCTCGATTTTCGTGCACCGAGAAGTTTCATTTTTTTTTAAATTTCAAGTTTTGGGAATTCAAAAAATAATATATTAAGCACTTAGGAGACATTTGTATTGTTTTTCGGACTCTGATTTTGCTGATTTTAAGACGTCGTTTTTCAGGGATGGATTTTCGTGCCCCGAAAAGTTTCATTTTTTTTGACATTCTAAGTTTTGGGAAGTCAAAAATTAATATATTAAGAACTTAGGTGCAATTTGTTTTGTTTTTCGGACTCTGATTTAGCTGATTTTAAGACGTCATTTTTCATGGCTCGATTTTCGTGCCCCGAAAAGTTTCATTTTTTTGACATTTTTAGTTTTGGGAAGTCAAAAAATAATAAATGAAGCACTTAGGACCAAAATGTTTTATTTTTCGGACATTGATTATACTGATTTTTAGACTTCATTTTTCAGGGCTCGATTTTCGTGCCCCGAAAAGTTTCATTTTTTTGACATTTTAAGTTTTGGGAAGTCAAAAAATAATATCTTAAGCACTTAGGAGACATTTGTATTGTTTTTCGGACATTGATTTTACTGATTTTCAGACTTCATTTTTCAGGACTCGATTTTCGTGCACCGAGAAGTTTCATTTTTTTTTAAATTTCAAGTTTTGGGAATTCAAAAAATAATATATTAAGCACTTAGGAGACATTTGAATTGTTTTTCGGACTCTGATTTTGCTGATTTTAAGACGTCATTTTTCATGGCTCGATTTTCGTGCCCCGAAAAGTTTCATTTTTTTTGACATTTTAAGTTTTCGGAAGTCAAAAAATAATATTCGAAGCACTTAGGACCAATTTGTTTTGTTTTTCGGACATTGATTTTACTGATTTTTAGACTTCGTTTTTCAGGTCCCGATTTTCGTGCCCCGAAAAGTTTCATTTTTTTTGAAATTTCATGTTTTGGGAAGTCAAAAAATAATATATTAAGCACTTAGGACCAATTTGTTTTGTTTTTCGGACATTGATTTTGCTGATTTTTAGACGTCATTTTTCAAGGCTCGATTTTCGTGCCCCGAAAAGTTCCTTTTTTTTTACATTATAATGTTTCGGAAGTAAAAAAATAATATATGAAGCACTTAGGACCAATTTGTTTTGTTTTTCGGACATTGATTTTAATGATTTTTAGACTTCATTTTTCAGGGCTCTATTTTCGTGCCCCGAAAAGTTTCATTTTTTTTGACATTTTAAGTTTTGGTAAGTCAAAAAATAATATATGAAGCACTTAGAACCAATATGTTTTGTTTTTCGGACATTGATTTTACTGATTTTTAGACTTCATTTTTCAGGGCTCGATTTTCGTGCCCCGAGAAGGTTCATTGTTGTTGAAATTGCAATTTTTGGGAATTGAAAAAATAATATATTAAGCACTTAGGAGACATTTGAATTGTTTTTCGGACTCTGATTTTGCTGATTTTAAGACGTCATTTTTCATGGCTCGATTTTCGTGCCCCGAAAAGTTTCATTTTTTTGACATTTTGAGTTTTGGGAAGTCAAAAAATAATATATGAAGCACTTAGGACCAATTTGTTTTGTTTTTCGGACATTGATTTTACTGATTTTTAGACTTCGTTTTTCAGGGCTCGATTTTCGTGCCCCGAAAAGTTTCATTTTTTTTGACATTTTAAGTTTTGGGAAGTCAAAAAATAATATATGGAGCACTTAAACCAATATGTTTTGTTTTTCGGACATTGATTTTACTGATTTTTAGACTTGATTTTTCAGGGTTCGTTTTTCGTGCCCCGAAAAGTTTCATTTTTTTTTCAATTTCAAGTTTTGGGAAGTCAAAAATAATATATTAAGCACTTAGGAGACATTTGTATTGTTTTTCGGACTCTGATTTTGCTGATTTTAAGACGTCATTTTTCATGGCTCGATTTTCGTGCCCCGAAAAGTTTCATTTTTTTTGACATTTTAAGTTTTCGGAAGTCAAAAAATAATATTCGAAGCACTTAGGACCAATTTGTTTTGTTTTTCGGACATTGATTTTACTGATTTTTAGACTTCGTTTTTCAGGTCTCGATTTTCGTGCCCCGAAAAGTTTCATTTTTTTTGAAATTTCAAGTTTTGGGAAGTCAAAAAATAATATATTAAGCACTTAGGACCAATTTGTTTTGTTTTTCGGACATTGATTTTGCTGATTTTTAGACGTCATTTTTCAGGGCTCGATTTTCGTGCCCCGAAAAGTTCCTTTTTTTTGACATTTTAACTTTTCGGAAGTAAAAAAACAATATAGGAAGCACTTAGGACCAATTTGTTCTGTTCTCCGGACATTGATTCTAATGATCTTTAGACTTCATTTTACAGGGCTCTAGTTGCGTGCCCCGAAAAGTTTCATTTTTTTTGACATTTTAAGTTTTGGGAAGTCAAAAAATAATATATGAAGCACTTAGAACCAATAGGTTTTGTTTTTCGGACATTGATTTTACTGATTTTTAGACTTAATTTTTCAGGGCTCGATTTTCGTGCCCCGAGAAGTTTCATTTTTTTTTAAATTTCAAGTTTTGGGAATTGAAAAAATAATATATTAAGCACTTAGGAGACATTTGAATTGTTTTTCGGACTCTGATTTTGCTGATTTTAAGACGTCATTTTTCATGGCTCGATTTTCGTGCCCCGAAAAGTTTCATTTTTTTGACATTTTGAGTTTTGGGAAGTCAAAAAATAATATATGAAGCACTTAGGACCAATTTGTTTTGTTTTTCGGACATTGATTTTACTGATTTTTAGACTTCGTTTTTCAGGGCTCGATTTTCGTGCCCCGAAAAGTTTCATTTTTTTTGACATTTTAAGTTTTGGGAAGTCAAAAAATAATATATGGAGCACTTAAACCAATATGTTTTGTTTTTCGGACATTGATTTTACTGATTTTTAGACTTGATTTTTCAGGGCTCGATTTTCGTGCACCGAGAAGTTTCATTTTTTTTTAAATTTCAAGTTTTGGGAATTCAAAAAATAATATATTAAGCACTTAGGAGACATTTGTATTGTTTTTCGGACTCTGATTTTGCTGATTTTAAGACGTCATTTTTCATGGCTCGATTTTCGTGCCCCGAAAAGTTTCATTTTTTTGACATTTTAAGTTTTGGGAAGTCAAAAAATAATATATGAAGCACTTAGGACCAATTTGTTTTGTTTTTCGGACATTGATTATACTGATTTTTAGACTTCATTTTTCAGGGCTCGATTTTCGTGCCCCGAAAAGTTTCATTTTTTTGACATTTTAAGTTTTGGGAAGTCAAAAAATAACATATTAAGCACTTAGGAGACATTTGTATTGTTTTTCGGACATTGATTTTACTGATTTTCAGACTTCATTTTTCAGGGCTCGATTTTCGTGAACCGAGAAGTTTAATTTTTTTTTAAATTTCAAGTTTTGGGAATTCAAAAAATAATATATTAAGCACTTAGGAGACATTTGTATTGTTTTTCGGACTCTGATTTTGCTGATTTTAAGCCGTCGTTTTTCAGGGATGGATTTTCGTGCCCCGAAAAGTTTCATTTTTTTTGACATTCTAAGTTTTGGGAAGTCAAAAATTAATATATTAAGAACTTAGGTGCAATTTGTTTTGTTTTTCGGACTCTGATTTAGCTGATTTTAAGACGTCATTTTTCATGGCTCGATTTTCGTGCCCCGAAAAGTTTCATTTTTTTGACATTTTAAGTTTTGGGAAGTCAAAAAATAATATATGAAGCACTTAGGACCAATTTGTTTTATTTTTCGGACATTGATTATACTGATTTTTAGACTTCATTTTTCAGGGCTCGATTTTCGTGCCCCGAAAAGTTTCATTTTTTTGACATTTTAAGTTTTGGGAAGTCAAAAAATAATATATTAAGCACTTAGGAGCAATTTGTTTTGTTTTTCGGACATTGATTTTACTGATTTTCAGACTTCATTTTTCAGGGCTCGATTTTCGTGCCCCGAAAAGTTTCATTTTTTTTTAATTTTCAAGTTTTGGGAATTCAAAAAATAATATATTAAGCACTTAGGAGACATTTGAATTGTTTTTCGGACTCTGATTTTGCTGATTTTAAGACGTCATTTTTCATGGCTCGATTTTCGTGCCCCGAAAAGTTTCATTTTTTTTGACATTTTAAGTTTTCGGAAGTCAAAAAATAATATTCGAAGCACTTAGGACCAATTTGTTTTGTTTTTCGGACATTGATTTTACTGATTTTTAGACTTCGTTTTTCAGGTCTCGATTTTCGTGCCCCGAAAAGTTTCATTTTTTTTGAAATTTCAAGTTTTGGGAAGTCAAAAAATAATATATTAAGCACTTAGGACCAATTTGTTTTGTTTTTCGGACATTGATTTTACTGATTTTTAGACTTCATTTTTCAGGGCTCGATTTTCGTGCCCCGAGAAGTTTCATTTTTTTTTAAATTTCAAGTTTTGGGAATTCAAAAAATAATATATTAAGCACTTAGGAGACATTTGTATTGTTTTTCGGACTCTGATTTTGCTGATTTTAAGACGTCATTTTTCATGGCTCGATTTTAGTGCCCCGAAAAGTTTCATTTTTTTTTCATTTTAGGTTTTGGGAAGTCAAAAAATAATATATGAAGCACTTAGGACCAATTTGTTTTGTTTTTCGGACATTGATTATACTGATTTTTAGACTTCATTTTTCAGGGCTCGATTTTCGTGCCCCGAAAGGTTTCATTTTTTTTGCATATTAAGTTTTGGGAAGTCAAAAAATAATATATTAAGCACTTAGGAGACATTTGTATTGTTTTTCGGACATTGATTTTACTGATTTTCAGACTTCATTTTTCAGGGCTCGATTTTCGTGCACCGAGAAGTTTCATTTTTTTTTAAATTTCATGTTTTGGGAATTCAAAAAATAATATATTAAGCACTTAGGAGACATTTGAATTGTTTTTCGGACTCTGATTTTGCTGATTTTAAGACGTCATTTTTCATGGCTCGATTTTCGTGCCCCGAAAAGTTTCATTTTTTTTGACATTTTAAGTTTTCGGAAGTCAAAAAATAATATTCGAAGCACTTAGGACCAATTTGTTTTGTTTTTCGGACATTGATTTTACTGATTTTTAGACTTCGTTTTTCAGGTCTCGATTTTCGTGCCCCGAAAACTTTCATTTTGTTTAAGATTCCAAGTTTTGGGAAGTCAAAAAATAATATATGAAGCACTTAGGACCAATTTGTTTTGTTTTTCGGACATTGATTTTGCTGATTTTTAGACGTCATTTTTCAGGGCTCGATTTTCGTGCCCCGAAAAGTTCCTTTTTTTTGACATTTTAACTTTTCGGAAGTAAAAAAATAATATATGAAGCACTTAGGACCAATTTGTTTTGTTTTTCGGACATTGATTTTAATGATTTTTAGACTTCATTTTTCAGGGCTCTATTTTCGTGCCCCGAAAAGTTTCATTTTTTTTGACATTTTAAGTTTTGGGAAGTCAAAAAATAATATATGAAGCACTTAGAACCAATATGTTTTGTTTTTCGGACATTGATTTTACTGATTTTTAGACTTCATTTTTCAGGGCTCGATTTTCGTGCCCCGAGAAGTTTCATTTTTTTTTAAAATTCAAGTTTTGGGAATTGAAAAAATAATATATTAAGCACTTAGGAGACATTTGAATTGTTTTTCGGACATTGATTTTACTGATTTTTAGACGTCATTTTTCATGGCTCGATTTTCTTGCCCCGAAAAGTTTCATTTTTTTGACATTTTGAGTTTTGGGAAGTCAAAAAATAATATATGAAGCACTTAGGACCAATTTGTTTTGTTTTTCGGACATTGATTTTACTGATTTTTAGACTTCGTTTTTCAGGGCTCGATTTTCGTGCCCCGAAAAGTTTCATTTTTTTTGACATTTTAAGTTTTGGGAAGTCAAAAAATAATATATGGAGCACTTAAACCAATATGTTTTGTTTTTCGGACATTGATTTTACTGATTTTTAGACTTGATTTTTCAGGGCTCGATTTTCGTGCACCGAGAAGTTTCATTTTTTTTTAAATTTCAAGTTTTGGGAATTCAAAAAATAATATATCAAGCACTTAGGAGACAGCTGTATTGTTTTTCGGGCTCTGATTTTGCTGATTTTAAGACTTCATTTTTCAGGGCTCGATTTTCGTGCCCCGAAAAGTTTCATTTTTTTGACATTTTAAGTTTTGGGAAGTCAAAAAATAATATATGAAGCACTTAGGACCAATTTGTTTTGTTTTTCGGACATTGATTATACTGATTTTTAGACTTCATTTTTCAGGGCTCGATTTTCGTGCCCCGAAAAGTTTCATTTTTTTGACATTTTAAGTTTTGGGAAGTCAAAAAATAACATATTAAGCACTTAGGAGACATTTGTATTGTTTTTCGGACATTGATTTTACTGATTTTCAGACTTCATTTTTCAGGGCTCGATTTTCGTGCACCGAGAAGTTTCATTTTTTTTTAAATTTCAAGTTTTGGGAATTCAAAAAATAATATATTAAGCACTTAGGAGACATTTGTATTGTTTTTCGGACTCTGATTTTGCTGATTTTAAGACGTCGTTTTTCAGGGATGGATTTTCGTGCCCCGAAAAGTTTCATTTTTTTTGACATTCTAAGTTTTGGGAAGTCAAAAATTAATATATTAAGAACTTAGGTGCAATTTGTTTTGTTTTTCGGACTCTGATTTAGCTGATTTTAAGACGTCATTTTTCATGGCTCGATTTTCGTGCCCCGAAAAGTTTCATTTTTTTGACATTTTAAGTTTTGGGAAGTCAAAAAATAATATATGAAGCACTTAGGACCAATTTGTTTTATTTTTCGGACATTGATTATACTGATTTTTAGACTTCATTTTTCAGGGTACGATTTTCGTGCGCCGAAAAGTTTCATTTTTTTTGAAATTTTAAGTTTTGGGAAGTCAAAAAATAATATATTAAGCACTTAGGAGACATTTGTATTGTTTTTCGGACATTGATTTTACTGATTTTCAGACTTCATTTTTCAGGGCTCGATTTTCGTGCCCCGAAAAGGTTCATTTTTTTTTACATTTTCAAGTTTTGGGAATTCAAAAAATAATATATTAAGCACTTAGGAGACATTTGAATTGTTTTTCGGACTCTGATTTTGCTGATTTTAAGACGTCATTTTTCATGGCTCGATTTTCGTGCCCCGAAAAGTTTCATTTTTTTTGACATTTTAAGTTTTCGGAAGTCAAAAAATAATATTCGAAGCACTTAGGACCAATTTGTTTTGTTTTTCGGACATTGATTTTACTGATTTTTAGACTTCGTTTTTCAGGTCTCGATTTTCGTGCCCCGAAAAGTTTCATTTTTTTTGAAATTTCAAGTTTTGGGAAGTCAAAAAATAATATATTAAGCACTTAGGACCAATTTGTTTTGTTTTTCGGACATTGATTTTACTGATTTTTAGACTTCATTTTTCAGGGCTCGATTTTCGTGCCCCGAGAAGTTTCATTTTTTTTTAAATTTCAAGTTTTGGGAATTCAAAAAATAATATATTAAGCACTTAGGAGACATTTGTATTGTTTTTCGGACTCTGATTTTGCTGATTTTAAGACGTCATTTTTCATGGCTCGATTTTAGTGCCCCGAAAAGTTTCATTTTTTTGACATTTTAAGTTTTGGGAAGTCAAAAAATAATATATGAAGCACTTAGGACCAATTTGTTTTGTTTTTCGGACATTGATTATACTGATTTTTAGACTTCATTTTTCAGGGCTCGATTTTCGTGCCCCGAAAAGTTTCATTTTTTTGACATTTTAAGTTTTGGGAAGTCAAAAAATAATATATTAAGCACTTAGGAGACATTTGTATTGTTTTTCGGACATTGATTTTACTGATTTTCAGACTTCATTTTTCAGGGCTCGATTTTCGTGCACCGAGAAGTTTCATTTTTTTTTAAATTTCAAGTTTTGGGAATTCAAAAAATAATATATTAAGCACTTAGGAGACATTTGTATTGTTTTTCGGACTCTGATTTTGCTGATTTTAAGACGTCGTTTTTCAGGGATGGATTTTCGTGCCCCGAAAAGTTTCATTTTTTTTGACATTCTAAGTTTTGGGAAGTCAAAAATTAATATATTAAGAACTTAGGTGCAATTTGTTTTGTTTTTCGGACTCTGATTTAGCTGATTTTAAGACGTCATTTTTCATGGCTCGATTTTCGTGCCCCGAAAAGTTTCATTTTTTTGACATTTTAAGTTTTGGGAAGTCAAAAAATAATATATGAAGCACTTAGGACCAATTTGTTTTATTTTTCGGACATTGATTATACTGATTTTTAGACTTCATTTTTCAGGGCTCGATTTTCGTGCCCCGAACAGTTTCATTTTTTTGCCATTTTAAGTTTTGGGAAGTCAAAAAATAATATATTAAGCACTTAGGAGACATTTGTATTGTTTTTCGGACATTGATTTTACTGATTTTCAGACTTCATTTTTCAGGACTCGATTTTCGTGCACCGAGAAGTTTCATTTTTTTTTAAATTTCAAGTTTTGGGAATTCAAAAAATAATATATTAAGCACTTAGGAGACATTTGAATTGTTTTTCGGACGCTGATTTTGCTGATTTTATGACGTTATTTTTCCTGGCCCGATGTTCGTGACCCGAAAAGTTTCATTTTTTTTGACATTTTAAGTTTTCGGAAGTCAAAAAATAATATTCGAAGCACTTAGGACCAATTTGTTTTGTTTTTCGGACATTGATTTTACTGATTTTTAGACTTCGTTTTTCAGGTCTCGATTTTCGTGCCCCGAAAAGTTTCATTTTTTTTGAAATTTCAAGTTTTGGGAAGTCAAAAAATAATATATTAAGCACTTAGGACCAATTTGTTTTGTTTTTCGGACATTGATTTTGCTGATTTTTAGACGTCATTTTTCAGGGCTCGATTTTCGTGCCCCGAAAAGTTCCTTTTTTTTGACATTTTAACTTTTCGGAAGTACAAAAATAATATATGAAGCACTTAGGACCAATTTGTTTTGTTTTTCGGACATTGATTTTAATGATTTTTAGACTTCATTTTTCAGGGCTCTATTTTCGTGCCCCGAAGAGTTTCATTTTTTTTGACATTTTAAGTTTTGGGGAGTCAAAAAATAGTATATGAAGCACTTAGAACGAATATGTTTTGTTTTTCGGACATTGATTTTACTGATTTTTAGACTTCATTTTTCAGGGCTCGATTTTCGTGCCCCGAGAAGCTTCATTTTTTTTTAAATTTCAAGTTTTGGGAATTGAAAAAATAATATATTAAGCACTTAGGAGACATTTGTATTGTTTTTCGGACTCTGATTTTGCTGATTTTAAGACGTCATTTTTCATGGCTCGATTTTCGTGCCCCGAAAAGTTTCATTTTTTTGACATTTTGAGTTTTGGGAAGTAAAAAAATAATATATGAAGCACTTAGGACAAATTTGTTTTGTTTTTCGGACATTGATTTTAATGATTTTTAGACGTCGTTTTTCAGGGCTCGATTTTCGTGCCCCGAAAAGTTTCATTTTTTTTGACATTTTAAGTTTTGGGAAGTCAAAAAATAATATATGGAGCACTTAAACCAATATGTTTTGTTTTTCGGACATTGATTTTACTGATTTTTAGACTTGATTTTTCAGGGCTCGATTTTCGTGCCCCGAGAAGTTTCATTTTTTTTTAAATTTCAAGTTTTGGGAATTCAAAAAATAATATATTAAGCACTTAGGAGACATTTGTATTGTTTTTCGGACTCTGATTTTGCTGATTTTAAGACGTCATTTTTCATGGCTCGATTTTCGTGCCCCGAAAAGTTTCATTTTTTTTTACATTCTTCGTTCTCTGACGTCGAAAAATAATGTTTGAATCACTTAGGACCCAGTTGTTTTGAATTTCGGACATTGATTTTACTGATTTTTAGACTTCGTTTTTCAGGTCTCGATTTCCGTGCCTCGAAAAGTTTCATTTTTTTTGAAATTTCAAGTTTTGGGAAGTCAAAAAATAATATATTAAGCACTTAGGACCAATTTGTTTTGTTTTTCGGACATTGATTTTGCTGATTTTTAGACGTCATTTTTCAGGGCTCGATTTTCGTGCCCCGAAAAGTTCCTTTTTTTTGACATTTTAACTTTTCGGAAGTAAAAAAATAATATATGAAGCACTTAGGACCAATTTGTTTTGTTTTTCGGACATTGATTTTAATGATTTTTAGACTTCATTTTTCAGGGCTCTATTTTCGTGCCCCGAAAAGTTTCATTTTTTTTGACATTTTAAGTTTTGGGAAGTCAAAAAATAATATATGAAGCACTTAGAACCAATATGTTTTGTTTTTCGGACATTGATTTTACTGATTTTTAGACTTCATTTTTCAGGGCTCGATTTTCGTGCCCCGAGAAGTTTCATTTTTTTTTAAATTTCAAGTTTTGGGAATTGAAAAAATAATATATTAAGCACTTAGGAGACATTTGAATTGTTTTTCGGACTCTGATTTTGCTGATTTTAAGACGTCATTTTTCATGGCTCGATTTTCGTGCCCCGAAAAGTTTCATTTTTTTGACATTTTGAGTTTTGGGAAGTCAAAAAATAATATATGAAGCACTTAGGACCAATTTGTTTTGTTTTTCGGACATTGATTTTACTGATTTTTAGACTTCGTTTTTCAGGGCTCGATTTTCGTGCCCCGAAAAGTTTCATTTTTTTTGACATTTTAAGTTTTGGGAAGTCAAAAAATAATATATGGAGCACTTAAACCAATATGTTTTGTTTTTCGGACATTGATTTTACTGATTTTTAGACTTGATTTTTCAGGGCTCGATTTTCGTGCACCGAGAAGTTTCATTTTTTTTTAAATTTCAAGTTTTGGGAAATCAAAAAATAATATATTAAGCACTTAGGAGACATTTGTATTGTTTTTCGGACTCTGATTTAGCAGATTTTAAGACGTCATTTTTTAGGGCTCGATTTTCGTGCCCTGAAAAGTTTCATTTTTTTTGACATTTTAAGTTTTCGGAAGTCAAAAAATAATATTCGAAGCACTTAGGACCAATTTGTTTTGTTTTTCGGACATTGATTTTAATGATTTTTAGACTTCGTTTTTCAGGTCTCGATTTTCGTGCCCCGAAAAGTTTCATTTTTTTTGAAATTTCAAGTTTTGGGAAGTCAAAAAATAATATATTAAGCACTTAGGACAAATTTGTTTTGTTTTTCGGACATTGATTTTTCTGATTTTTAGACGTCATTTTTCAGGGCTCGATTTTCGTGCCCCGAAAAGTTCCTTTTTTTTGACATTTTAAGTTTTCGGAAGTAAAAAAATAATATATGAAGCACTTAGGACCAATTTGTTTTGTTTTTCGGACTCTGATTTAGCAGATTTTAAGACGTCATTTTTTAGGGCTCGATTTTCGGGCCCTGAAAAGTTTCATTTTTTTTGACATTTTAAGTTTTCGGAAGTCAAAAAACAATATACGAAGCACTTAGGACCAATTTGTTTTGTTTTTCGGAAATTGATTTTACTGATTTTTAGACTTCGTTTTTCAGGGCTCGATTTTCGTGCCCCGAAAAGTTTCATTTTTTTTGACATTTTAAGTTTTGGGAAGTCAAAAAATAATATATTAAGCACTTAGGACCAATTTGTTTTTTTTTTCGGACATTGATTTTACTGATTTTTAGACTTCGTTTTTCAGGGCTCGATTTTCGTGCCCCGAAAAGCTGTATTTTTTTTGACATTTTAAGTTTTCTGAAGTCAAAAAATAATATATTAAGCACTTAGGAGACATTTGTATTGTTTTTCGAACTCTGATTTTGCTGATTTTAAGACGTCGTTTTTCATGGATGGATTTCCGTGCCCCGAAAAGTTTCATTTTTTTTGACATTTTAAGTTTTGGTAAGTCAAAAATTAATATATTAAGCACTTAGGTGCAATTTGTTTTTTTTTCAGACTCTGATTTAGCTGATTTTAAGACATCATTTTTCAGGTCTCGATTTTCGTGCCCCGAAAAGTTTCATTTTTTTTGACATTTTAAGTTTTGGGAAGTCAAAAGATTATATATGAAGCACTTATGACCAATTTTTTTTTTTTTTCGGACATTGATTTTACTGATTTTTAGACTTCATTTTTCAGGGCTCGATTTTCGTGCCCCGAAAAGTTTCATTTTTTTTGACATTTTAAGTTTTGGGAAGTCAAAAAATAATATATTAAGCACTTAGGACCAATTTGTTTTGTTTTTCGGACATTGATTTTACTGATTTTTAGACTTCATTTTTCAGGGCTCGATTTTCGTGCCCCGAGAAGTTTCTTTTTTTTTTCAATTGCGAGTTTTGGGACTTAAAAAAATAATATATCCAGCACTTAGGGGATATTTATATTGTTTTTCGGACTCTGATTTTGCTGATTTTTAGACGTCATTTTTCAAGGCTAGATTTTCGTGCCCCGAAAAGTTTCATTTTTTTTGACATTTTAAGTTTTGGGAAGTCAAAAATTAATATATTAAGCACTTAGGTGCAATTTGTTTTTTTTTCAGACTCTGATTTAGCTGATTTTAAGACATCATTTTTCAGGTCTCGATTTTCGTGCCCCGAAAAGTTCCTTTTTTTTGACATTTTAAGTTTTCGGAAGTCAAAAGATTATATATGAAGCACTTAGGACCAATTTGTTTTATTTTTCGGACATTGATTTTACTGATTTTTAGACTTCATTTTTCAGGGCTCGATTTTCGTGCCCCGAAAAGTTCCTTTTTTTTGACATTTTAACTTTTCGGAAGTAAAAAAATAATATATGAAGCACTTAGGTCCAATTTGTTTTGTTTTTCGGACATTGATTTTAATGATTTTTAGACTTCATTTTTCAGGGCTCTATTTTCGTGCCCCGAAAAGTTTCATTTTTTTTGACATTTTAAGTTTTTGGAAGTCAAAAAATAATATATGAAGCACTTAGAACCAATATGTTTTGTTTTTCGGACATTGCTTTTACTGATTTTTAGACTTCATTTTTCAAGGCTCGATTTTCGTGCCCCGAGAAGTTTCATTTTTTTTTAAATTTCAAGTTTTGGGAATTGAAAAAATAATATATTAAGCACTTAGGAGACATTTGAATTGTTTTTCGGACTCTGATTTGGCTGATTTTAAGACGTCATTTTTCATGGCTCGATTTTCGTGCCCCGAAAAGTTTCATTTTTTTGACATTTTGAGTTTTGGGAAGTCAAAAAATAATATATGAAGCACTTAGGACCAATTTGTTTTGTTTTTCGGACATTGATTTTACTGATTTTTAGACTTCGTTTTTCCGGGCTCGATTTTAGTGCCCCGAAAAGTTTCTTTTTTTTTTAAGTTTTTAGTTTTGGGAGGTTAAAAAATAATATATGGAGCACTTAGAACCAATATGTTTTGTTTTTCGGACATTGATTTTACTGATTTTTAGACTTCATTTTTCAGGGCTCGATTTTCGTGCCCCGAGAAGTTTCATTTTTTTTTAAATTTCAAGTTTTGGGAATTCAAAAAATAATATATTAAGCACTTAGGAGACATTTGTATTGTTTTTCGGACTCTGATATTGCTGATTTTAAGACGTCGTTTTTCAGGGATGGATTTTCGTGCCCCGAAAAGTTTCATTTTTTTTGACATTCTAAGTTTTGGGAAGTAAAAAATTAATATATTAAGAACTTAGGTGCAATTTTTTTTGTTTTTCGGACTCTGATTTAGCTGATTTTAAGACGTCATTTTTCATGGCTCGATTTTCGTGCCCCAAAAAGTTTCATTTTTTTGACATTTTAAGTTTTGGGAAGTCAAAAAATAATATATGAAGCACTTAGGACCAATTTGTTTTATTTTTCGGACATTGATTATACTGATTTTTAGACTTCATTTTTCAGGGCTCGATTTTCGTGCCCCGAAAAGTTTCATTTTTTTGACATTTTAAGTTTTGGGAAGTCAAAAAATAATATATGAAGCACTTAGAACCAATTTGATTTGTTTTTCGGACATTGATTTTACTGATTTTCAGACTTCATTTTTCAGGGCTCGATTTTCGTGCACCGAGAAGTTTCATTTTTTTTTAAATTTTAAGTTCTGGTAAATCAAAAAATAATACATTAAGCACTTAGGAGGGTTTTGTTTTTTTTTTCGGACACTGATTTAGCTGATTTTAAGACGTCATTTTTTAGGGCTCGATTTTCGTGCCCTGAAAAGTTTCATTTTTTTTGACATTTTAAGTTTTCGGAAGTCAAAAAATAATATTCGAAGCGCTTAGGACCAATTTGTTTTGTTTTTCGGACATTGATTTTACTGATTTTTAGACTTCGTTTTTCAGGTCTCGATTTTCGTGCCCCGAAAAGTTTCATTTTTTTTGAAATTTCAAGTTTTGGGAAGTCAAAAAATAATATATTAAGCACTTAGGACCAATTTGTTTTGTTTTTCGGACATTGATTTTGCTTATTTTTAGACGTCATTTTTCAGGGCTCGATTTTCGTGCCCCGAAAAGTTCCTTTTTTTTGACATTTTAAGTTTTCGGAAGTACAAAAATAATATATTAAGCACTTAGGACCAATTTGTTTTGTTTTTCGGACATTGATTTTAATGATTTTTAGACTTCATTTTTCAGGGCTCTATTTTCGTGCCCCGAAAAGTTTCATTTTTTTTTGACATTTTAAGTTTTGGGAAGTCAAAAAATAATATATGAAGCACTTAGAACCAATATGGTTTGTTTTTCGGACATTGATCTTGCTGATTTTTAGCCTTCATTTTTCATGGCTCGTATTTCGTGAGCCGAGAAGTTTCATTTTTTTTATAATTTCAAGTTTTGGGAATTCAAAAAATAATATATTAAGCACTTAGGAGACATTTGTATTGTTTTTCGGACTCTGATTTTGCTGATTTTAAGACGTCATTTTTCATGGCTCGATTTTCGTGCCCCGAAAAGTTTCATTTTTTTGACATTTTAAGTTTTGGGAAGTCAAAAAATAATATATGAAGCACTTAGGACCAATTTGTTTTGTTTTTCGGACATTGATTTTACTGATTTTCAGACTTCATTTTTCAGGGCTCGATTTTCGTGCCCCGAGAAGTTTACTTTTTTTTTAAATTTCATGTTTTGGGAATTCAAAAAATAATATATTAAGCACTTAGGAGACATTTGTATTGTTTTTCGGACTCTGATTTTGCTGATTTTAAGACGTCATTTTTCATGGCTCGATTTTCGTGCCCCGAAAAGTTTCATTTTTTTGACATTTTAAGTTTTGGGAAGTCAAAAAATAATATATGAAGCACTTAGGACCAATTTGTTTTGTTTTTCGGACATTGATTATACTGATTTTTAGACTTCATTTTTCAGGGCTCGATTTTCGTGCCCCGAAAAGTTTCATTTTTTTTGACATTTTAAGTTTTGGGAACTTAAACAATCATATATGAAGCACTTCGGACCAATTTGTTTTGTTTTTCGGACATTGATTTTAATGATTTTTAGACTTCATTTTTCAGGGCTCTATTTTCGTGCCCCGAAAAGTTTCATTTTTTTTGACATTTTAAGTTTTTGGAAGTCAAAAAATAATATATGAAGCACTTAGAACCAATATGTTTTGTTTTTCGGACATTGATTTTACTGATTTTTAGACTTCATTTTTCAAGGCTCGATTTTCGTGCCCCGAGAAGTTTCATTTTTTTTTAAATTTCAAGTTTTGGGAATTGAAAAAATAATATATTAAGCACTTAGGAGACATTTGAATTGTTTTTCGGACTCTGATTTTGCTGATTTTAAGACGTCATTTTTCATGGCTCGATTTTCGTGCCCCGAAAAGTTTCATTTTTTTGACATTTTGAGTTTTGGGAAGTCAAAAAATAATATATGAAGCACTTAGGACCAATTTGTTTTGTTTTTCGGACATTGATTTTACTGATTTTTAGACTTCGTTTTTCAGGGCTCGATTTTCGTGCCCCGAAAAGTTTCATTTTTTTTGACATTTTAAGTTTTGGGAAGTCAAAAAATAATATATGGAGCACTTAGAACCAATATGTTTTGTTTTTCGGACATTGATTTTACTGATTTTTAGACTTCATTTTTCAGGGCTCGATTTTCGTGCCCCGAGAAGTTTCATTTTTTTTTAAATTTCAAGTTTTGGGAATTCAAAAAATAATATATTAAGCACTTAGGCGACATTTGTTTTGTTTTTCGGACTCTGATATTGCTGATTTTAAGACGTCGTTTTTCAGGGATGGATTTTCGTGCCCCGAAAAGTTTCATTTTTTTTGACATTCTAAGTTTTGGGAGTTCAAAAATTAATATATTAAGAACTTAGGTGCAATTTTTTTTGTTTTTCGGACTTTGTTTTAGCTGATTTTAAGACGTCATTTTTCATGGCTCGATTTTCGTGCCCCAAAAAGTTTCATTTTTTTGACATTTTAAGTTTTGGGAAGTCAAAAAATAATATATGAAGCACTTAGGACCAATTTGTTTTATTTTTCGGACATTGATTATACTGATTTTTAGACTTCATTTTTCAGGGCTCGATTTTCGTGCCCCGAAAAGTTTCATTTTTTTGACATTTTAAGTTTTGGGAAGTCAAAAAATAATATATGAAGCACTTAGAACCAATTTGATTTGTTTTTCGGACATTGATTTTACTGATTTTCAGACTTCATTTTTCAGGGCTCGATTTTCGTGCACCGAGAAGTTTCATTTTTTTTTAAATTTCAAGTTTTGGGAAATCAAAAAATAATATATTAAGCACTTAGGAGACATTTGTATTGTTTTTCGGACTCTGATTTAGCAGATTTTAAGACGTCATTTTTTAGGGCTCGATTTTCGTGCCCTGAAAAGTTTCATTTTTTTTGACATTTTAAGTTTTCGGAAGTCAAAAAATAATATTCGAAGCGCTTAGGACCAATTTGTTTTGTTTTTCGGACATTGATTTTACTGATTTTTAGACTTCGTTTTTCAGGTCTCGATTTTCGTGCCCCGAAAAGTTTCATTTTTTTTGAAATTTCAAGTTTTGGGAAGTCAAAAAATAATATATTAAGCACTTAGGACCAATTTGTTTTGTTTTTCGGACATTGATTTTGCTTATTTTTAGACGTCATTTTTCAGGGCTCGATTTTCGTGCCCCGAAAAGTTCCTTTTTTTTGACATTTTAAGTTTTCGGAAGTACAAAAATAATATATGAAGCACTTAGGACCAATTTGTTTTGTTTTTCGGACATTGATTTTAATGATTTTTAGACTTCATTTTTCAGGGCTCTATTTTCGTGCCCCGAAAAGTTTCATTTTTTTTTGACATTTTAAGTTTTGGGAAGTCAAAAAATAATATATGAAGCACTTAGAACCAATATGTTTTGTTTTTCGGACATTGATTTTACTGATTTTTAGACTTCATTTTTCAGGGCTCGATTTTCGTGACCCGAGAAGTTTCATTTTTTTTAAAATTTCAAGTTTTGGGAATTCAAAAAATAATATATTAAGCACTTAGGAGACATTTGTATTGTTTTTCGGACTCTGATTTTGCTGATTTTAAGACGTCATTTTTCATGGCTCGATTTTCGTGCCCCGAAAAGTTTCATTTTTTTGACATTTTAAGTTTTGGGAAGTCAAAAAATAATATATGAAGCACTTAGGACCAATTTGTTTTGTTTTTCGGACATTGATTTTACTGATTTTTAGACTTCATTTTTCAGGGCTCGATTTTCGTGCCCCGAGAAGTTTCATTTTTTTTTAAATTTCATGTTTTGGGAGTTCAAAAAATAATATATTAAGCACTTAGGAGACATTTGTATTGTTTTTCGTACTCTGATTTTGCTGATTTTAAGACGTCATTTTTCATGGCTCGATTTTCGTGCCCCGAAAAGTTCCATTTTTTTGACATTTTATGTTTTGGGAAGTCAAAAAATAATATATTAAGCACTTAGGACCAATTTGTTTTGTTTTTCGGACATTGATTATACTGATTTTTAGACTTCATTTTTCAGGGCTCGATTTTCGTGCCCCGAAAAGTTTCATTTTTTTGACATTTTAAGTTTTGGGAAGTCAAAAAATAATATATTAAGCACTTAGGAGACATTTGTATTGTTTTTCGGACATTGATTTTACTGATTTTCAGACTTCATTTTTCAGGGCTCGATTTTCGTGCACCGAGAAGTTTCATTTTTTTTTATATTTTTTGTTTTTTGAATTCAAAAAATAATATATTGATCACTTAGGTGCCCTTTGTTTTGTTTTTCGGACCCTGATTTAGCTGATTTTAAGACGTCGTTTTTCAGGGATGGATTTTCGTGCCCCGAAAAGTTTCATTTTTTTTGACATTCTAAGTTTTGGGAAGTCAAAAATTAATATATTAAGAACTTAGGTGCAATTTGTTTTGTTTTTCGGACTCTGATTTAGCTGATTTTAAGACGTCATTTTTCATGGCTCGATTTTCGTGCCCCGAAAAGTTTCATTTTTTTGACATTTTAAGTTTTGGGAAGTCAAAAAATAATATATGAAGCACTTAGGACCAATTTGTTTTATTTTTCGGACATTGATTATACTGATTTTTAGACTTCATTTTTCAGGGCTCGATTTTCGTGCCCCGAAAAGTTTCATTTTTTTGACATTTTTAGTTTTGGGAAGTCAAAAAATAATATATTAAGCACTTAGGAGTCCTTTGTATTGTTTTTCGGACATTGATTTTACTGATTTTCAGACTTCATTTTTCAGGGCTCGATTTTCGTGCACCGAGAAGTTTCATTTTTTTTTTAAATTTCAAGTTTTGGGAATTCAAAAAATAATATATTAAGCACTTAGGAGACATTTGAATTGTTTTTCGGACTATGATTTTGCTGATTTTAAGACGTCATTTTTCATGGCTGATTTTCGTGCCCAGAAAAGTTTCTTTTTTTTTGACATTTTAAGTTTTCAAAAGTCAAAAAATAATATTCGAAGCACTTAGGACCAATTTGTTTTGTTTTTCGGACATTGATTTTACTGATTTTTAGACTTCGTTTTTCAGGTCTCGATTTTCGTGCCCCGAAAAGTTTCATTTTTTTTGAAATTTCAAGTTTTGGGAAGTCAAAAAATAATATATTAAGCACTTAGGACCAATTTGTTTTGGTTTTCGGACATTGATTTTGCTGATTTTTCGACTTCATTTTTCAGGGCTAGATTTTCGTGCCCCGAGAAGTTTCATTTTTTTTTAAATTTCACGTTTTGGGAATTCAAAAAATAATATATTAAGCACTTAGGAGACATTTGTATTGTTTTTCGGACTCTGATTTTGCTGATTTTAAGACGTCATTTTTCATGGCTCGATTTTCGTGCCCCGAAAAGTTTCATTTTTTTGTCATTTTTAGTTTTTGGAAGTCAAAAAATAATATATGAAGCACTTAGGACCAATTTGTTTTGTTTTTCGGACATTGATTATACTGATTTTTAGACTTCATTTTTCAGGGCTCGATTTTCGTGCCCCGAAAAGTTTCATTTTTTTGACATTTTAAGTTTTGGGAAGTCAAAAAATAATATATTAAGCACTTAGGAGACATTTGTATTGTTTTTCGGACTCTGATTTTACTGATTTTAAGACGTCATTTTTCAGGGCTCGATTTTCGTGCCCCGAAAAGTTTCATTTTTTTTTTAAATTTCAAGTTTTGGGAATTCAAAAAATAATATATTAAGCACTTAGGAGACATTTGAATTGTTTTTCGGACTCTGATTTTGCTGATTTTAAGACGTCATTTTTCATGGCTCGATTTTCGTGCCCCGAAAAGTTTCATTTTTTTTGACATTTTAAGTTTTCGGAAGTCAAAAAATAATATTCGAAGCACTTAGGACCAATTTGTTTTGTTTTTCGGACATTGATTTTACTGATTTTTAGACTTCGTTTTTCAGGTCTCGATTTTCGTGCCCCGAAAAGTTTCATTTTTTTTGAAATTTCAAGTTTTGGGAAGTCAAAAAATAATATATTAAGCACTTAGGACCAATTTGTTTTGTTTTTCGGACATTGATTTTACTGATTTTTAGACTTCATTTTTCAGGGCTAGATTTTCGTGCCCCGAGAAGTTTCATTTTTTTTTAAATTTCACGTTTTGGTAAGTCAAAAAATAATATCTTAAGCACTTAGGAGACATTTGTTTTGTTTTTCGGACTCTGATTTTGCTGATTTTGAGACGTCATTTTTCATTGCTCGATTTTCGTGCCCCGAAAAGTTTCATTTTTTTGACATTTTAAGTTTTGGGAAGTCAAAAAATAATATATGAAGCACTTAGGACCAATTTGTTTTATTTTTCGGACATTGATTATACTGATTTTTAGACTTCATTTTTCAGGGCTCGATTTTCGTGCCCCGAAAAGTTTCATTTTTTTGACATTTTAAGTTTTGGGAAGTCAAAAAATAATATATTAAGCACTTAGGAGACATTTGTATTGTTTTTCGGACATTGATTTTACTGATTTTCAGACTTCATTTTTCAGGGCTCGATTTTCGTGCAACGAGAAGTTTCATTTTTTTTTAAATTTCAAGTTTTGGGAATTCAAAAAATAATATATTAAGCACTTAGGAGACATTTGTATTGTTTTTCGGACTCTGATTTTGCTGATTTTAAGACGTCGTTTTTCAGGGATGGATTTTCGTGCCCCGAAAAGTTTCATTTTTTTTGACATTCTAAGTTTTGGGAAGTCAAAAATTAATATATTAAGAACTTAGGTGCAATTTGTTTTGTTTTTCGGACTCTGATTTAGCTGATTTTAAGACGTCATTTTTCATGGCTCGATTTTCGTGCCCCGAAAAGTTTCATTTTTTTGACATTTTAAGTTTTGGGAAGTCAAAAAATAATATATGAAGCACTTAGGACCAATTTGTTTTATTTTTCGGACATTGATTATACTGATTTTTAGACTTCATTTTTCAGGGCTCGATTTTCGTGCCCCGAAAAGTTTCATTTTTTTGACATTTTAAGTTTTGGGAAGTCAAAAAATAATATATTAAGCACTTAGGAGACATTTGTATTGTTTTTCGGACATTGATTTTACTGATTTTCAGACTTCATTTTTCAGGGCTCGATTTTCGTGCACCGAGAAGTTTCATTTTTTTTTAAATTTCAAGTTTTGGGAATTCAAAAAATAATATATTAAGCACTTAGGAGACATTTGAATTGTTTTTCGGACTCTGATTTTGCTGATTTTAAGACGTCATTTTTCATGGCTCGATTTTCGTGCCCCGAAAAGTTTCATTTTTTTTGACATTTTAAGTTTTCGGAAGTCAAAAAATAATATTCGAAGCACTTAGGACCAATTTGTTTTGTTTTTCGGACATTGATTTTACTGATTTTTAGACTTCGTTTTTCAGGTCTCGATTTTCGTGCCCCGAAAAGTTTCATTTTTTTTGAAATTTCGAGTTTTGTGAAGTCAAAAAATAATATATTAAGCACTTATGACCAATTTGTTTTGTTTTTCGGACATTGATTTTACTGATTTTTAGACTTCATTTTTCAGGGCTAGATTTTCGTGCCCCGAGAAGTTTCATTTTTTTTTAAATTTCAAGTTTTGTGAATTCAAAAAATAATATATTAAGCACTTATGCGACATTTGTATTGTTTTTCGGACTCTGATTTTGCTGATTTTAAGACGTCATTTTTCATGGCTCGATTTTCGTGCCCCGAAAAGTTTCATTTTTTTGACATTTTAAGTTTTGGGAAGTCAAAAAATAATATATGAAGCACTTAGGAGCCATTTGTTTGGTTTTTCGGACATTGATTATACTGATTTTTAGACTTCATTTTTCAGGGCTCGATTTTCGTGCCCCGAAAAGTTTCATTTTTTTGACATTTTAAGTTTTGGGAAGTCAAAAAATAATATATTAAGCACTTAGGAGACATTTGTATTGTTTTTCGGACATTGATTTTACTGATTTTCAGACTTCATTTTTCAGGGCTCGATTTTCGTGCACCGAGAAGTTTCATTTTTTTTTAAATTTCAAGTTTTGGGAATTCAAAAAATAATATATTAAGCACTTAGGAGACATTTGTATTGTTTTTCGGACTCTGATTTTGCTGATTTTAAGACGTCGTTTTTCAGGGATGGATTTTCGTGCCCCGAAAAGTTTCATTTTTTTTGACATTCTAAGTTTTGGGAAGTCAAAAATTAATATATTAAGAACTTAGGTGCAATTTGTTTTGTTTTTCGGACTCTGATTTAGCTGATTTTAAGACGTCATTTTTCATGGCTCGATTTTCGTGCCCCGAAAAGTTTCATTTTTTTGACATTTTAAGTTTTGGGAAGTCAAAAAATAATATATGAAGCACTTAGGACCAATGGGTGTTGTTTTTCGGACATTGATTATACTGATTTTTAGACTTCATTTTTCAGGGCTCGATTTTCGTGCCCCGAAAAGTTTCATTTTTTTGACATTTTAAGTTTTGGGAAGTCAAAAAATAATATATTAAGCACTTAGGAGACATTTGTATTGTTTTTCGGAACTTGATTTTACTGATTTTCAGACTTCATTTTTCAGGGCTCGATTTTCGTGCACCGCGAAGTTTCATTTTTTTTTAAATTTCAAGTTTTGGGAATTCAAAAAATAATATATTAAGCACTTAGGAGACATTTGTATTGTTTTTCGGACTCTGATTTTGCTGATTTTAAGACGTCGTTTTTCAGGGATGGATTTTCGTGCCCCGAAAAGTTTCATTTTTTTTGACATTCTAAGTTTTGGGAAGTCAAAAATTAATATATTAAGAACTTAGGTGCAATTTGTTTTGTTTTTCGGACTCTGATTTAGCTGATTTTAAGACGTCATTTTTCATGGCTCGATTTTCGTGCCCCGAAAAGTTTCATTTTTTTGACATTTTAAGTTTTGGGAAGTCAAAAAATAATATATGAAGCACTTAGGACCAATTTGTTTTATTTTTCGGACATTGATTATACTGATTTTTAGACTTCATTTTTCAGGGCTCGATTTTCGTGCCCCGAAAAGTTTCATTTTTTTGACATTTTAAGTTTTGGGAAGTCAAAAAATAATATATTAAGCACTTAGGAGACATTTGTATTGTTTTTCGGACATTGATTTTACTGATTTTCAGACTTCATTTTTCAGGGCTCGATTTTCGTGCACCGAGAAGTTTCATTTTTTTTTTAAATTTCAAGTTTTGGGAATTCAAAAAATAATATATTAAGCACTTAGGAGACATTTGAATTGTTTTTCGGACTCTGATTTTGCTGATTTTAAGACGTCATTTTTCATGGCTCGATTTTCGTGCCCCGAAAAGTTTCATTTTTTTTGACATTTTAAGTTTTCGGAAGTCAAAAAATAATATTCGAAGCACTTAGGACCAATTTGTTTTGTTTTTCGGACATTGATTTTACTGATTTTTAGACTTCGTTTTTCAGGTCTCGATTTTCGTGCCCCGAAAAGTTTCATTTTTTTTTAAATTTCAAGTTTTGGGAAGTCAAAAAATAATATATTAAGCACTTAGGACCAATTTGTTTTGTTTTTCGGACATTGATTTTACTGATTTTTAGACTTCATTTTTCAGGGCTAGATTTTCGTGCCCCGAGAAGTTTCATTTTTTTTTAAATTTCACGTTTTGGGAATTCAAAAAATAATATATTAAGCACTTAGGAGACATTTGTATTGTTTTTCGGACTCTGATTTTGCTGATTTTAAGACGTCATTTTTCATGGCTCGATTTTCGTGCCCCGAAAAGTTTCATTTTTTTGACATTTTAAGTTTTGGGAAGTCAAAAAATAATATATGAAGCACTTAGGACCAATTTGTTTTGTTTTTCGGACATTGATTATACTGATTTTTAGACTTCATTTTTCAGGGCTCGATTTTCGTGCCCCGAAAAGTTTCATTTTTTTGACATTTTAAGTTTTGGGAAGTCAAAAAATAATATATTAAGCACTTAGGAGACATTTGTATTATTTTTCGGACATTGATTTTACTGATTTTCGGACTTCATTTTTCAGGGCTCGATTTTCGTGCAACGAGAAGTTTCATTTTTTTTTAAATTTCAAGTTTTGGGAATTCAAAAAATAATATATTAAGCACTTAGGAGACATTTGTATTGTTTTTCGGACTCTGATTTTGCTGCTTTTAAGACGTCGTTTTTCAGGGATGGATTTTCGTGCCCCGAAAAGTTTCATTTTTTTTGACATTCTAAGTTTTGGGAAGTCAAAAATTAATATATTAAGAACTTAGGTGCAATTTGTTTTGTTTTTCGGACTCTGATTTAGCTGATTTTAAGACGTCATTTTTCATGGCTCGATTTTCGTGCCCCGAAAAGTTTCATTTTTTTGACATTTTAAGTTTTGGGAAGTCAAAAAATAATATATGAAGCACTTAGGACCAATTTGTTTTATTTTTCGGACATTGATTATACTGATTTTTAGACTTCATTTTTCAGGGCTCGATTTTCGTGCCCCGAAAAGTTTCATTTTTTTGACATTTTAAGTTTTGGGAAGTCAAAAAATAATATATTAAGCACTTAGGAGACATTTGTATTGTTTTTCGGACATTGATTTTACGGAGTGTCAGACGTCTTTTTTCAGGGGTCGATTTTCGTGCACCGAGAAGTTTCATTTTTTTTTAAATTTCAAGTTTTGGGAATTCAAAAATAATATATTAAGCACTTAGGAGACATTTGAATTGTTTTTCGGACTCTGATTTTGCTGATTTTAAGACGTCATTTTTCATGGCTCGATTTTCGTGCCCCGAAAAGTTTCATTTTTTTTGACATTTTAAGTTTTCGGAAGTCAAAAAATAATATTCGAAGCACTTAGGACCAATTTGTTTTGTTTTTCGGACATTGATTTTACTGATTTTTAGACTTCGTTTTTCAGGTCTCGATTTTCGTGCCCCGAAAAGTTTCATTTTTTTTAAATTTCAAGTTTTGGGAAGTCAAAAAATAATATATGAAGCACTTAGGACCAATTTGTTTTGTTTTTCGGACATTGATTTTACTGATTTTTAGACTTCATTTTTCAGGGCTCGATTTTCGTGCACCGAGAAGTTTCATTTTTTTTTAAATTTCATGTTTTGGGAATTCAAAAAATAATATATTAAGCACTTAGGAGACATTTGTATTGTTTTTCGGACTCTGATTTTGCTGATTTTAAGACGTCATTTTTCATGGCTCGATTTTCGTGCCCCGAAAAGTTTCATTTTTTTGACATTTTAAGTTTTGGGAAGTCAAAAAATAATATATGAAGCACTTAGGACCAATTTGTTTTGTTTTTCGGACATTGATTTTACTGATTTTTAGACTTCGTTTTTCAGGTCTCGATTTTCGTGCCCCGAAAAGTTTCATTTTTTTTGAAATTTCAAGTTTTGGGAAGTCAAAAAATAATATATTAAGCACTTAGGACCAATTTGTTTTTTTTTTCGGACATTGATTTTCCTGATTTTTAGACTTCATTTTTCAGGGCTGGATTTTCGTGCCCGGAGAAGTTTCATTTTTTTTTAAATTTCACGTTTTGGGAATTCAAAAAATAATATATTAAGCACTTAGGAGACATTTGTATTGTTTTTCGGACTCTGATTTTGCTGATTTTAAGACGTCATTTTTCGTGGCTCGATTTTCGTGCCCCGAAAAGTTTCATTTTTTTGACATTTTAAGTTTTGGGAAGTCAAAAAATAATATATGAAGCACTTAGGACCAATTTGTTTTGTTTTTCGGACATTGATTATACTGATTTTTAGACTTCATTTTTCAGGGCTCGATTTTCGTGCCCCGAAAAGTTTCATTTTTTTGACATTTTAAGTTTTGGGAAGTCAAAAAATAATATATTAAGCACTTAGGAGACATTTGTATTATTTTTCGGACATTGATTTTACTGATTTTCAGACTTCATTTTTCAGGGCTCGATTGTCGTGCAACGAGAAGTTTCATTTTTTTTTAAATTTCAAGTATTGTGAATTCAAAAAAAAAAATATTAAGCACTTAGGAGACATTTGTATTGTTTTTCGGACTCTGATTTTGCTGATTTTAAGACGTCGTTTTTCAGGGATGGATTTTCGTGCCCCGAAAAGTTTCATTTTTTTTGACATTCTAAGTCTTGGGAAGTCAAAAATTAATATATTAAGAACTTAGGTGCAATCTGTTTTGTTTTTCGGACTCTGATTTAGCTGATTTTAAGACGTCATTTTTCATGGCTCGATTTTCGTGCCCCGAAAAGTTTCATTTTTTTGACATTTTAAGTTTTGGGAAGTCAAAAAATCATATATGAAGCACTTAGGACCCATTTGTTTTGTCTTTCGGGCATTGATTATACTGATTTTTAGACTTCATTTTTCAGGGCTCGATTTTCGTGAACAGAAAAGTTTATTTTTTTTGATATTTTAAGTTTTGGGAAGTCAAAAAATAATATATTAAGCACTTAGGAGACATTTGTATTGTTTTTCGGACATTGATTTTACTGATTTTCAGACTTCATTTTTCAGGGCTCGATTTTCGTGCACCGAGAAGTTTCATTTTTTTTTAAATTTCAAGTTTTGGGAATTCAAAAAATAATATATTAAGCACTTAGGAGACATTTGAATTGTTTTTCGGACTCTGATTTTGCTGATTTTAAGACGTCATGTTTCATGGATCGATTTTCGTGCCCCGAAAAGTTTCATTTTTTTTGACATTCTAAGTTTTGGAAGTCAAAAAATAATATTCGAAGCACTTAGGACCAATTTGTTTTGTTTTTCGGACATTGATTTTACTGATTTTTAGACTTCGTTTTTCAGGTCTCGATTTTCGTGCCCCGAAAAGTTTCATTTTTTTTGAAATTTCAAGTTTTGGGAAGTCAAAAAATAATATATGAAGCACTTAGAACCAATTTGTTTTGTTTTTCGGACATTGATTTTACTGATTTTTAGACTTCATTTTTCAGGGCTCGATTTTCGTGCCCCGAGAAGTTTCATTTTTTTTTTAATTTCATGTTTTGGGAATTCAAAAAATAATATATTAAGCACTTAGGAGACATTTGTATTGTTTTTCGGACTCTGATTTTGCTGATTTTAAGACGTCATTTTTCATGGCTCGATTTTCGGGCCCCGAAAAGTTTCATTTTTTTGACATTTTAAGTTTTGGGAAGTCAAAAAATAATATATGAAGCACTTAGGACCAATTTGTTTTGTTTTTCGGACATTGATTATACTGATTTTTAGACTTCATTTTTCAGGGCTCGATTTTCGTGCCCCGAAAAGTTTCATTTTTTTGACATTTTAAGTTTTGGGAAGTCAAAAAATAATATATGAAGCACTTAGGACCAATTTGTTTTGTTTTTCGGACATTGATTTTAATGATTTTTAGACTTCATTTTTCAGGGCTCTATTTTCGTGCCCCGAAAAGTTTCATTTTTTTTGACAGTTTAAGTTTTTGGAAGTCAAAAAATAATATATGAAGCACTTAGAACCAATATGTTTTGTTTTTCGGACATTGATTTTACTGATTTTTAGACTTCATTTTTCAAGGCTCGATTTTCGTGCCCCGAGAAGTTTCATTTTTTTTTAAATTTCAAGTTTTGGGAATTGAAAAAATAATATATTAAGCACTTAGGAGACATTTGAATTGTTTTTCGGACTCTGATTTTGCTGATTTTAAGACGTCATTTTTCATGGCTCGATTTTCGTGCCCCGAAAAGTTTCATTTTTTTGACATTTTGAGTTTTGGGAAGTCAAAAAATAATATATGAAGCACTTAGGACCAATTTGTTTTGTTTGTCGGACATTGATTTTACTGATTTTTAGACTTCGTTTTTCAGGTCTCGATTTTCGTGCCCCGAAAAGTTTCATTTTTTTTTTCATTTTAAGTTTTGGGAAGTCAAAAAATAATATATGGAGCACTTAGAACCAATATGTTTTGTTTTTCGGACATTGATTTTACTGATTTTTAGACTTCATTTTTCAGGGCTCGATTTTCGTGCCCCGAGAAGTTTCATTTTTTTTTTAAATTTCAAGTTTTGGGAATTCAAAAAATAATATATTAAGCACTTAGGAGACATTTGTATTGTTTTTCGGACTCTGATTTTGCTGATTTTAAGACGTCGTTTTTCAGGGAAGGATTTTCGTGCCCCGAAAAGTTTCATTTTTTTTGACATTCTAAGTTTTGGGAAGTCAAAAATTAATATATTAAGCACTTAAGTGCAATTTTTTTTGTTTTTCAGACTCTGATTTAGCTGATTTTAAGACGTCATTTTTCATGGCTCGATTTTCGTGCCCCAAAAAGTTTCATTTTTTTGACATTTTAAGTTTTGGGAAGTCAAAAAATAATATATGAAGCCCTTAGGACCAATTTGTTTTATTTTTCGGACATTGATTATACTGATTTTTAGACTTCATTTTTCAGGGCTCGATTTTCGTGCCCCGAAAAGTTTCATTTTTTTGACATTTTAAGTTTTGGGAAGTCAAAAAATAATATATGAAGCACTTAGAAGAAATTTGTTTTGTTTTTCGGACATTGATTTTACTGATTTTCAGACTTCATTTTTCAGGGCTCGATTTTCGTGCACCGAGAAGTTTCATTTTTTTTTAAATTTCAAGTTTTGGGAAGTCAAAAAATAATATATTAAGCACTTAGGAGACATTTGTATTGTTTTTCGGACTCTGATTTAGCAGATTTTAAGACGTCATTTTTTAGGGCTCGATTTTCGTGCCCTGAAAAGTTTCATTTTTTTTGACATTTTAAGTTTTCGGAAGTCAAAAAATAATATTCGAAGCGCTTAGGACCAATTTGTTTTGTTTTTCGGACATTGATTTTACTGATTTTTAGACTTCGTTTTTCAGGTCTCGATTTTCGTGCCCCGAAAAGTTTCATTTTTTTTGAAATTTCAAGTTTTGGGAAGTCAAAAAATAATATATTAAGCACTTAGGACCAATTTGTTTTGTTTTTCGGACATTGATTTTGCTTATTTTTAGACGTCATTTTTCAGGGCTCGATTTTCGTGCCCCGAAAAGTTCCTTTTTTTTGACATTTTAAGTTTTCGGAAGTACAAAAATAATATATGAAGCACTTAGGACCAATTTGTTTTGTTTTTCGGGCATTGATTTTACTGCTCTTTAGACTTCATTATTCAGGGCTCGATTTTCGTGCCCCGAAAAGTTTCATTTTTTTTTGACATTTTAAGTTTTGGGAAGTCAAAAAATAATATATGAAGCACTTAGAACCAATATGTTTTGTTTTTCGGACATTGATTTTACTGATTTTTAGACTTCATTTTTCAGGGCTCGATTTTCGTGACCCGAGAAGTTTCATTTTTTTTAAAATTTCAAGTTTTGGGAATTCAAAAAATAATATATTAAGCACTTAGGAGACATTTGTATTGTTTTTCGGACTCTGATTTTGCTGATTTTAAGACGTCATTTTTCATGGCTCGATTTTCGTGCCCCGAAAAGTTTCATTTTTTTGACATTTTAAGTTTTGGGAAGTCAAAAAATAATATATTAAGCACTTAGGACCAATTTGTTTTGTTTTTCGGACATTGATTTTACTGATTTTTAGACTTCATTTTTCAGGGCTCGATTTTCGTGCCCCGAGAAGTTTCATTTTTTTTTAAATTTCATGTTTTGGGAATTCAAAAAATAAAATATTAAGCACTTAGGAGACATTTGTATTGTTTTTCGGACTCTGATTTTGCTGATTTTAAGACGTCATTTTTCATGGCTCGATTTTCGTGCCCCGAAAAGTTTCATTTTTTTGACATTTTAAGTTTTGGGAAGTCAAAAAATAATATATGAAGCACTTAGGACCAATTTGTTTTGTTTTTCGGACATTGATTATACTGATTTTTAGACTTCATTTTTCAGGGCTCGATTTTCGTGCCCCGAAAAGTTTCATTTTTTTGACATTTTAAGTTTTGGGAAGTCAAAAAATAATATATTAAGCACTTAGGAGACATTTGTTTTGTTTTTCGGACATTGATTTTACTGATTTTCAGACTTCATTTTTCAGGGCTCGATTTTCGTGCACCGAGAAGTTTCATTTTTTTTTAAATTTCAAGTTTTGGGAATTCAAAAAATAATATATTAAGCACTTAGGAGACATTTGTATTGTTTTTCGGACTCTGATTTTGCTGATTTTAAGACGTCGTTTTTCAGGGATGGATTTTCGTGCCCCGAAAAGTTTCATTTTTTTTGACATTCTAAGTTTTGGGAAGTCAAAAATTAATATATTAAGAACTTAGGTGCAATTTGTTTTGTTTTTCGGACTCTGATTTAGCTGATTTTAAGACGTCATTTTTCATGGCTCGATTTTCGTGCCCCGAAAAGTTTCATTTTTTTGACATTTTAAGTTTTGGGAAGTCAAAAAATAATATATGAAGCACTTAGGACCAATTTGTTTTATTTTTCGGACATTGATTTTACTGATTTTTAAACTTCATTTTTCAGGGCTCGATTTTCGTGCCCCGAAAAGTTTCATTTTTTTGACATTTTAAGTTTTGGGAAGTCAAAAAATAATATATTAAGCACTTAGGAGACATTTGTATTGTTTTTCGGACATTGATTTTACTGATTTTCAGACTTCATTTTTCAGGGCTCGATTTTCGTGCACCGAGAAGTTTCATTTTTTTTTAAATTTCAAGTTTTGGGAATTCAAAAAATAATATATTAAGCACTTAGGAGACATTTGAATTGTTTTTCGGACTCTGATTTTGCTGATTTTAAGACGTCATTTTTCATGGCTCGATTTTCGTGCCCCGAAAAGTTTCATTTTTTTTGACATTTTAAGTTTTCGGAAGTCAAAAAATAATATTCGAAGCACTTAGGACCAATTTGTTTTGTTTTTCGGACATTGATTTTACTGATTTTCAGACTTCATTTTTAAGGTCTCGATTTTCGTGCTCCGAAAAGTTTCATTTTTTTTGAAATTTCAAGTTTTGGGAAGTCAAAAAATAATATATTAAGCACTTAGGACCAATTTGTTTTGTTTTTCGGACATTGATTTTACTGATTTTTAGACTTCATTTTTCAGGGCTAGATTTTCGTGCCCCGAAAAGTTTCATTTTTTTTGAAATTTCAAGTTTTGGGAATTCAAAAAATAATATATTAAGCACTTAGGAGACATTTGTATTGTTTTTCGGACTCTGATTTTGCTGATTTTAAGACGTCATTTTTCATGGCTCGATTTTCGTGCCCCGAAAAGTTTCATTTTTTTGTCTTTTTAAGTTTTGGGAAGTCAAAAAATAATATATGAAGCACTTAGGACCAATTTGTTTTGTTTTTCGGACATTGATTATACTGATTTTTAGACTTCATTTTTCAGGGCTCGATTTTCGTGCCCCGAAAAGTTTCATTTTTTTGACATTTTAAGTTTTGGGAAGTCAAAAAATAATATATTAAGCACTTAGGAGACATTTGTATTGTTTTTCGGACATTGATTTTACTGATTTTCAGACTTCATTTTTCAGGGCTCGATTTTCGTGCACCGAGAAGTTTCATTTTTTTTTAAATTTCAAGTTTTGGGAATTCAAAAAATAATATATTAAGCACTTAGGAGACATTTGTATTGTTTTTCGGACTCTGATTTTGCTGATTTTAAGACGTCGTTTTTCAGGGATGGATTTTCGTGCCCCGAAAAGTTTCATTTTTTTTGACATTCTAAGTTTTGGGAAGTCAAAAATTAATATATTAAGAACTTAGGTGCAATTTGTTTTGTTTTTCGGACTCTGATTTAGCTGATTTTAAGACGTCATTTTTCATGGCTCGATTTTCGTGCCCCGAAAAGTTTCATTTTTTTGACATTGTAAGTTTTGGGAAGTCAAAAAATAATATATGAAGCACTTAGGACCAATTTGTTTTCTTTTTCGGACATTGATTATACTGATATTTAGACTTCATTTTTCAGGACTCGCTTTTCGTGCCCCGAAAAGTTTCATTTCTTTGACATTTTAAGTTTTGGGAAGTCAAAAAATAATATATTAAGCACTTAGGACACATTTGTATTGTTTTTCGGACATTGATTTTACTGATTTTCAGACTTCATTTTTCAGGGCTCGATTTTCGTGCACCGAGAAGTTTCATTTTTTTTTAAATTTCAAGTTTTGGGAATTCAAAAAATAATATATTAAGCACTTAGGAGACATTTGTATTGTTTTTCGGACTCTGATTTTGCTGATTTTAAGACGTCGTTTTTCAGGGATGGATTTTCGTGCCCCGAAAAGTTTCATTTTTTTTGACATTCTAAGTTTTGGGAAGTCAAAAATTAATATATTAAGAACTTAGGTGCAATTTGTTTTGTTTTTCGGACTCTAATTTAGCTGATTTTAAGACGTCATTTTTCATGGCTCGATTTTCGTGCCCCGAAAAGTTTCATTTTTTTGACATTTTAAGTTTTGGGAAGTCAAAAAATAATATATGAAGCACTTAGGACCAATTTGTTTTATTTTTCGGACATTGATTATACTGATTTTTAGACTTCATTTTTCAGGGCTCGATTTTCGTGCCCCGAAAAGTTTCATTTTTTTGACATTTTAAGTTTTGGGAAGTCAAAAAATAATATATTAAGCACTTAGGAGACATTTGTATTGTTTTTCGGACATTGATTTTACTGATTTTCAGACTTCATTTTTCAGGGCTCGATTTTCGTGCACCGAGAAGTTTCATTTTTTTTTTAAATTTCAAGTTTTGGGAATTCAAAAAATAATATATTAAGCACTTAGGAGACATTTGAATTGTTTTTCGGACTCTGATTTTGTTGATTTTAAGACGTCATTTTTCATGGCTCGATTTTCGTGCCCCGAAAAGTTTCATTTTTTTTGACATTTTAAGTTTTCGGAAGTCAAAAAATAATATACGAAGCACTTAGGACCAATTTGTTTTGTTTTTCGGACATTGATTTTACTGACTTTTAGACTTCGTTTTTCAGGTCTCGATTTTCGTGCCCCGAAAAGTTTCATTTTTTTTGAAATTTCAAGTTTTGGGAAGTCAAAAAATAATATATTAAGCACTTAGGACCAATTTGTTTTGTTTTTCGGACATTGATTTTACTGATTTTTAGACTTCATTTTTCAGGGCTAGATTTTCGTGCCCCGAAAAGTTTCATTTTTTTTGAAATTTCACGTTTTGGGAATTCAAAAAATAATATATTAAGCACTTAGGAGACATTTGTATTGTTTTTCGGACTCTGATTTTGCTGATTTTAAGACGTCATTTTTCATGGCTCGATTTTCGTGCCCCGAAAAGTTTCATTTTTTTGACATTTTAAGTTTTGGGAAGTCAAAAAATAATATATGAAGCACTTAGGACCAATTTGTTTTGTTTTTCGGACATTGATTATACTGATTTTTAGACTTCATTTTTCAGGGCTCGATTTTCGTGCCCTGAAAAGTTTCATTTTTTTGACATTTTAAGTTTTGGGAAGTCAAAAAATAATATATTAAGCACTTAGGAGACATTTGTATTGTTTTTCGGACATTGATTTTACTGATTTTCAGACTTCATTTTTCAGGGCTCGATTTTCGTGCAACGAGAAGTTTCATTTTTTTTTAAATTTCAAGTTTTGGGAATTCAAAAAATAATATATTAAGCACTTAGGAGACATTTGTATTGTTTTTCGGACTCTGATTTTGCTGATTTTAAGACGTCGTTTTTCAGGGATGGATTTTCGTGCCCCGAAAAGTTTCATTTTTTTTGACATTCTAAGTTTTGGGAAGTCAAAAATTAAAATATTAAGAACTTAGGTGCAATTTGTTTTGTTTTTCGGACTCTGATTTAGCTGATTTTAAGACGTCATTTTTCATGGCTCGATTTTCGTGCCCCGAAAAGTTTCATTTTTTTTACATTTTAAGTTTTTGGAAGTTAAAAAAAAATATATGAAGCACTTAGGACCAATTTGTTTTATTTTTCGGACATTGATTATACTGATTTTTAGACTTCATTTTTCAGGGCTCGATTTTCGTGCCCCGAAAAGTTTCATTTTTTTGACATTTTAAGTTTTGGGAAGTCAAAAAATAATATATTAAGCACTTAGGAGACATTTGTATTGTTTTTCGGACATTGATTTTACTGATTTTCAGACTTCATTTTTCAGGGCTCGATTTTCGTGCAACGAGAAGTTTCATTTTTTTTTAAATTTCAAGTTTTGGGAATTCAAAAAATAATATATTAAGCACTTAGGAGACATTTGAATTGTTTTTCGGACTCTGATTTTGCTGATTTTAAGACGTCATTTTTCATGGCTCGATTTTCGTGCCCCGAAAAGTTTCATTTTTTTTGACATTTTAAGTTTTCGGAAGTCAAAAAATAATATTCGAAGCACTTAGGACCAATTTGTTTTGTTTTTCGGACATTGATTTTACTGATTTTTAGACTTCGTTTTTCAGGTCTCGATTTTCGTGCCCCGAAAAGTTTCATTTTTTTTGAAATTTCAAGTTTTGGGAAGTCAAAAAATAATATATTAAGCACTTAGGACCAATTTGTTTTGTTTTTCGGACATTGATTTTACTGATTTTTAGACTTCATTTTTCAGGGCTAGATTTTCGTGCCCCGAGAAGTTTCATTTTTTTTTAAATTTCAAGTTTTGGGAATTCAAAAAATAATATATTAAGCACTTAGGAGACATTTGTATTGTTTTTCGGACTCTGATTTTGCTGATTTTAAGACGTCATTTTTCATGGCTCGATTTTCGTGCCCCGAAAAGTTTCATTTTTTTGACATTTTAAGTTTTCGGTAGCCTAAAAATAATATATGACGCACTAAGGACCCATCTGTTTTGTTTTTCGGCCTTTGATTGTACTGATTTTTAGACTTCATTTTTCAGGGCTCGATTTTCGTGCCCCGAAAAGTTTCATTTTTTTGATATTTTAAGTTTTGGGAAGTCAAAAAATAATATATGAAGCACTTAGGACCAATTTGATTTGTTTTTCGGACATTGATTATACTGATTTTTAGACTTCATTTTTCAGGGCTCGATTTTCGTGCCCCGAAAAGTTTCATTTTTTTTACATTTTAAGTTTTGGGAAGTCAAAAAATAATTTATTAAGCACTTAGGCGGCATTTGTATTGTTTTTCGGACATTGCTTTTGCTGCTTTTCAGTCTTCATTTTTCAGGGCTCGATTTTCGTGCACCGAGAAGTTTCATTTTTTTTTAAATTTCAAGTTTGGGAATTCAAAAAATAATATATTAAGCACTTAGGAGACATTTGTATTGTTTTTCGGACTCTGATTTTGCTGATTTTAAGACGTCGTTTTTCAGGGATGGATTTTCGTGCCCCGAAAAGTTTCATTTTTTTTGACATTCTAAGTTTTGGGAAGTCAAAAATTAATATATTAAGAACTTAGGTGCAATTTGTTTTGTTTTTCGGACTCTGATTTAGCTGATTTTAAGACGTCATTTTTCATGGCTCGATTTTCGTGCCCCGAAAAGTTTCATTTTTTTGACATTTTAAGTTTTGGGAAGTCAAAAAATAATATATGAAGCACTTAGGACCAATTTGTTTTATTTTTCGGACATTGGTTATACTGATTTTTAGACTTCATTTTTCAGGGCTCGATTTTCGTGCCCCGAAAAGTTTCATTTTTTTGACATTTTAAGTTTTGGGAAGTCAAAAAATAATATATTAAGCACTTAGGAGACATTTGTATTGTTTTTCGGACATTGATTTTACTGATTTTCAGACTTCATTTTTCAGGGCTCGATTTTCGTGCACCGAGAAGTTTCATTTTTTTTTTAAATTTCAAGTTTTGGGAATTCAAAAAATAATATATTAAGCACTTAGGAGACATTTGAATTGTTTTTCGGACTCTGATTTTGCTGATTTTAAGACGTCATTTTTCATGGCTCGATTTTCGTGCCCCGAAAAGTTTCATTTTTTTTGACATTTTAAGTTTTCGGAAGTCAAAAAATAATATTCGAAGCACTTAGGACCAATTTGTTTTGTTTTTCGGACATTGATTTTACTGATTTTTAGACTTCGTTTTTCAGGTCTCGATTTTCGTGCCCCGAAAAGTTTCATTTTTTTTGATATTTTAAGTTTTGGGAAGTCAAAAAATAATATATTAAGCACTTAGGACCAATTTGTTTTCTTTTTCGGACAGTGATTTTACTGATTTTTAGACTTAATTGTTCCGGGCTAGATTTTCGTGCCCCGAGAAGTTTCATTTTTTTTTAAATTTCACGTTTTGGGAATTCAAAAAATAATATATTAAGCACTTAGGAGACATTTGTATTGTTTTTCGGACTCTGATTTTGCTGATTTTAAGACGTCATTTTTCATGGCTCGATTTTCGTGCCCCGAAAAGTTTCATTTTTTTGACATTTTAAGTTTTGGGAAGTCAAAAAATAATATATGAAGCACTTAGGACCAATTTGTTTTGTTTTTCGGACATTGATTATACTGATTTTTAGACTTCATTTTTCAGGGCTCGATTTTCGTGCCCTGAAAAGTTTCATTTTTTTGACATTTTAAGTTTTGGGAAGTCAAAAAATAATATATTAAGCACTTAGGAGACATTTGTATTGTTTTTCGGACATTGATTTTACTGATTTTCAGACTTCATTTTTCAGGGCTCGATTTTCGTGCAACGAGAAGTTTCATTTTTTTTTAAATTTCAAGCTTTGGGAATTCAAAAAATAATACATTAAGCACTTGGGCGCCATTTGTATTGTTATTCGGACTCTGCTTTTGATGATTTTAACACGTCATTTTTCAGGGATGGATTTTCGTGCCCCGAAAAGTTTCATTTTTTTTGACATTCTAAGTTTTGGGAAGTCAAAAATTAATATATTAAGAACTTAGGTGCAATTTGTTTTGTTTTTCGGACTCTGATTTAGCTGATTTTAAGACGTCATTTTTCATGGCTCGATTTTCGTGCCCCGAAAAGTTTCATTTTTTTGACATTTTAAGTTTTGGGAAGTCAAAAAATAATATATGAAGCACTTAGGACCAATTTTTTTTATTTTTCGGACATTGATTATACTGATTTTTAGACTTCATTTTTCAGGGCTCGATTTTCGTGCCCCGAAAAGTTTCATTTTTTTTGAAATTTCAAGTTTTGGGAAGTCAAAAAATAATATATTAAGCACTTAGGAGACATTTGTATTGTTTTTCGGACATTGATTTTACTGATTTTCAGACTTCATTTTTCAGGGCTCGATTTTCGTGCATCGAGAAGTTTCATTTTTTTTTAAATTTCAAGTTTTGGGAATTCAAAAAATAATATATTAAGCACTTAGGAGACATTTGAATTGTTTTTCGGACTCTGATTTTGCTGATTTTAAGACGTCATTTTTCATGGCTCGATTTTCGTGCCCCGAAAAGTTTCATTTTTTTTGACATTTTAAGTTTTCGGAAGTCAAAAAATAATATTCGAAGCACTTAGGACCAATTTGTTTTGTTTTTCGGACATTGATTTTACTGATTTTTAGACTTCGTTTATCAGGTCTCGATTTTCGTGCCCCGAAAAGTTTCATTTTTTTTGAAATTTCAAGTTTTGGGAAGTCAAAAAATAATATATTAAGCACTTAGGACCAATTTGTGTTGTTTTTCGGAGAGTGATATTCCTGATTTTTAGACTTCATTTTTCAGGGCTAGATTTTCGTGCCCCGAGAAGTTTCATTTTTTTTTAAATTTCAAGTTTTGGGAATTCAAAAAATAATATATTAAGCACTTAGGAGACATTTGTATTGTTTTTCGGACTCTGATTTTGCTGATTTTAAGACGTCATTTTTCATGGCTCGATTTTCGTGCCCCGAAAAGTTTCATTTTTTTGACATTTTAAGTTTTGGGAAGTCAAAAAATAATATATTAAGAACTTAGGACTATTTTTTTTTGTTTTTCGGACAATGATTATACTGATTTTTAGACTTCATTTTTCAGGGCTCGATTTTCGTGCCCCGAAAAGTTTCATTTTTTTGACATTTTAAGTTTTGGGAAGTCAAAAAATAATATATTAAGCACTTAGGAGACATTTGTATTGTTTTTCGGACATTGATTTTACTGATTTTCAGACTTCATTTTTCAGGGCTCGATTTTCGTGCACCGAGAAGTTTCATTTTTTTTTAAATTTCAAGTTTTGGGAATTCAAAAAATAATATATTAAGCACTTAGGAGACATTTGTATTGTTTTTCGGACTCTGATTTTGCTGATTTTAAGACGTCGTTTTTCAGGGATGGATTTTCGTGCCCCGAAAAGTTTCATTTTTTTTGACATTCTAAGTTTTGGGAAGTCAAAAATTAATATATTAAGAACTTAGGTGCAATTTGTTTTGTTTTTCGGACTCTGATTTAGCTGATTTTAAGACGTCATTTTTCATGGCTCGATTTTCGTGCCCCGAAAAGTTTCATTTTTTTGACATTTTAAGTTTTGGGAAGTCAAAAAATAATATATGAAGCACTTAGGACCAATTTGATTTACTTTTCTAACAATGATAATACTGATTTTTAGACTTCATTTTTCAGGGCTCGATTTTCGTGCCCCGAAAAGTTTCATTTTTTTGACATTTTAAGTTTTGGGAAGTCAAAAAATAATATATTAAGCACTTAGGAGACATTTGTATTGTTTTTCGGACATTGATTTTACTGATTTTCAGACTTCATTTTTCAGGGCTCGATTTTCGTGCACCGAGAAGTTTCATTTTTTTTTAAATTTCAAGTTTTGGGAATTCAAAAAATAATATATTAAGCACTTATGAGACATTTGAATTGTTTTTCGGACTCTGATTTAGCTGATTTTAAGACGTCATTTTTCATGGCTCGATTTTCGTGCCCCGAAAAGTTTCATTTTTTTGACATTTTAAGTTTTGGGAAGTCAAAAAATAATATATGAAGCACTTAGGACCAATTTGTTTTGTTTTTCGGACATTGATTATGCTGATTTTTAGACTTCATTTTTCAGGGCTCGATTTTCGTGCCCCGAAAAGTTTCATTTTTTTGACATTTTAAGTTTTGGGAAGTCAAAAAATAATATATTAAGCACTTAGGAGACATTTGTATTGTTTTTCGGACATTGATTTTACTGATTTTCAGACTTCATTTTTCAGGGCTCGATTTTCGTGCAACGAGAAGTTTCATTTTTTTTTAAATTTCAAGTTTTGGGAATTCAAAAAATAATATATTAAGCACTTAGGAGACATTTGTATTGTTTTTCGGACTCTGATTTTGCTGATTTTAAGACGTCGTTTTTCAGGGATGGATTTTCGTGCCCCGAAAAGTTTCATTTTTTTTGACATTCTAAGTTTTGGGAAGTCAAAAATTAATATATTAAGAACTTATGTGCAATTTGTTTTGTTTTTCGGACTCTGATTTAGCTGATTTTAAGACGTCATTTTTCATGGCTCGATTTTCGTGCCCCGAACAGTTTCATTTTTTTATCATTTTAAGTTTTGGGAAGTCAAAAAATAATATATGAAGCACTTAGGACCAATTTGTTTTATTTTTCGGACATTGATTATACTGATTTTTAGACTTCATTTTTCAGGGCTCGATTTTCGTGCCCCGAAAAGTTTCATTTTTTTGACATTTTAAGTTTTGGGAAGTCAAAAAATAATATATTAAGCACTTAGGAGACATTTGTATTGTTTTTCGGACATTGATGTTACTGATTTTCAGACTTCATTTTTCAGGGCTCGATTTTCGTGCACCGAGAAGTTTCATTTTTTTTTAAATTTCAAGTTTTGGGAATTCAAAAAATAATATATTAAGCACTTAGGAGACATTTGAATTGTTTTTCGGACTCTGATTTTGCTGATTTTAAGACGTCATTTTTCATGGCTCGATTTTCGTGCCCCGAAAAGTTTCATTTTTTTTGACATTTTAAGTTTTCGGAGGTCCAAAAATAATATTCGCAGCACTTAGGACCAATTTGTTTTGTTTTTCGGACATTGATTTTACTGATTTTTAGACTTCGTTTTTCAGGTCTCGATTTTCGTGCCCCGAAAAGTTTCATTTTTTTTGAAATTTCAAGTTTTGGGAAGTCAAAAAATAATATATTAAGCACTTAGGACCAATTTGTTTTGTTTTTCGGACATTGATTTTACTGATTTTTAGACTTCATTTTTCAGGGCTAGATTTTCGTGCCCCGAGAAGTTTCATTTTTTTTTAAATTTCAAGTTTTGGGAATTCAAAAAATAATATATTAAGCACTTAGGAGACATTTGTATTGTTTTTCGGACTCTGATTTTGCTGATTTTAAGACGTCATTTTTCATGGCTCGATTTTCGTGCCCCGAAAAGTTTCATTTTTTTGACATTTTAAGTTTTGGGAAGTCAAAAAATAATATATGAAGCACTTAGGACCAATTTGTTTTGTTTTTCGGACATTGATTATACTGATTTTTAGACTTCATTTTTCAGGGCTCGATTTTCGTGCCCCGAAAAGTTTCATTTTTTTTACAATTTAATTTTTGGGAAGTCAAAAAATAATATATTAAGCACTTAAGAGACATTTTTATTGTTTTCCGGTCATCGTTTTTACTGATTTTCCGACTTCATTTTTGAGGGCTCGACTTTCGTGCACCGAGAAGTTTCATTTTTTTTTAAATTTCAAGTTTTGGGAATGCAAAAAATAATATATTAAGCACTTAGGAGGAATTTGGATTGTTTTTCGGACTCTGATTTTGCTGATTTTAAGACGTCGGTTTTGAATGATGGATTTTCGTGCCCCGAAAAGTTTCATTTTTTTTGACATTCTAAGTTTTGGGAAGTCAAAAATTAATATATTAAGAACTTAGGTGCAATTTGTTTTGTTTTTCGGACTCTGATTTAGCTGATTTTAAGACGTCATTTTTCATGGCTCGATTTTCGTGCCCCGAAAAGTATCATTTTTTTGACATTTTAAGTTTTGGGAAGTCAAAAAATAATATATGAAGCACTTAGGACCAATTTGTTTTATTTTTCGGACATTGATTATACTGATTTTTAGACTTCATTTTTCAGGGCTCGATTTTCGTGCCCCGAAAAGTTTCATTTTTTTGACATTTTAAGTTTTGGGAAGTCAAAAAATAATATATTAAGCACTTAGGAGACATTTGTATTGTTTTTCGGACATTGATTTTACTGATTTTCAGACTTCATTTTCAGGGCTCGATTTTCGTGCACCGAGAAGTTTAATTTTTTTTTAAATTTCAAGTTTTGGGAATTCAAAAAATAATATATTAAGCACTTATGAGACATTTGAATTGTTTTTCGGACTCTGATTTTGCTGATTTTAAGACGTCATTTTTCATGGCTCGATTTTCGTGCCCCGAAAAGTTTCATTTTTTTTTACATTTTAAGTTTTCGGAAGTCAAAAAATAATATTTGAAGCACTTAGGAGCAATTTGTTTTGTTTTTCGGACATTGATTTTACTGATTTTTAGACTTCATTTTTCAGGGCTAGATTTTCGTGCCCCGAGAAGTTTCATTTTTTTTTAAATTTCAAGTTTTGGGAATTCAAAAAATAATATATTAAGCACTTAGGAGACATTTGTATTGTTTTTCGGACTCTGATTTTGCTGATTTTAAGACGTCATTTTTCATGGCTCGATTTTCGTGCCCCGAAAAGTTTCATTTTTTTGACATTTTAAGTTTTGGGAAGTCAAAAAATAATATATGAAGCACTTAGGACCAATTTGTTTTGTTTTTCGGACATTGATTATACTGATTTTTAGACTTCATTTTTCAGGGCTCGATTTTCGTGCCCCGAAAAGTTTCATTTTTTTGACATTTTAAGTTTTGGGAAGTCAAAAAATAATATATTAAGCACTTAGGAGACATTTGTATTGTTTTTCGGACATTGATTTTACTGATTTTCAGACTTCATTTTTCAGGGCTCGATTTTCGTGCACCGAGAAGTTTCATTTTTTTTTAAATTTCAAGATTTGGGAATTCAAAAAATAATATATTAAGCACTTAGGAGACATTTGTATTGTTTTTCGGACTCTGATTTTGCTGATTTTAAGACGTCGTTTTTCAGGGATGGATTTTCGTGCCCCGAAAAGTTTCATTTTTTTTGACATTCTAATGTTTGGGAAGTCAAAAATTAATATATTAAGAACTTAGGTGCAATTTGTTTTGTTTTTCTTACTCTGATTTGGCTGATTTTAAGACGTCATTTTTCATTTCTCGATTTTCGTGCCCCGAAAAGTTTCATTTTTTTGACATTTTAAGTTTTGGGAAGTCAAAAAATAATATATGAAGCACTTAGGACCAATTTGTTTTATTTTTCGGACATTGATTATACTGATTTTTAGACTTCATTTTTCAGGGCTCGATTTTCGTGCCCCGAAAAGTTTCATTTTTTTGACATTTTAAGTTTTTGGAAGTCAAAAACTAATATATTAAGCACTTAGGAGACATTTGTATTGTTTTTCGGACATTGATTTTACTGATTTTCAGACTTCATTTTTCAGGGCTCGATTTTCGTGCACCGAGAAGTTTCATTTTTTTTTAAATTTCAAGTTTTGGGAATTCAAAAAATAATATATTAAGCACTTAGGAGACATTTGAATTGTTTTTCGGACTCTGATTTTGCTGATTTTAAGACGTAATTTTTCATGGCTCGATTTTCGTGCCCCGAAAAGTTTCATTTTTTTTGACATTTTAAGTTTTCGGAAGTCAAAAAATAATATTCGAAGCACTTAGAACCAATTTGTTTTGTTTTTCGGACATTGATTTTACTGATTTTTAGACTTCGTTTTTCAGGTCTCGATTTTCGTGCCCCGAAAAGTTTCATTTTTTTTGAAATTTCAAGTTTTGGGAAGTCAAAAAATAATATATTAAGCACTTAGGACCAATTTGTTTTGTTTTTCGGACATTGATTTTACTGATTTTTAGACTTCATTTTTCAGGGCTAGATTTTCGTGCCCCGAGAAGTTTCATTTTTTTTTAAATTTCACGTTTTGGGAATTCAAAAAATAATATATTAAGCACTTAGGAGACATTTGTATTGTTTTTCGGACTCTGATTTTGCTGATTTTAAGACGTCATTTTTCATGGCTCGATTTTCGTGCCCCGAAAAGTTTCATTTTTTTGACATTTTAAGTTTTGGGAAGTCAAAAAATAATATATGAAGCACTTAGGACCAATTTGTTTTGTTTTTCGGACATTGATTATACTGATTTTTAGACTTCATTTTTCAGGGCTCGATTTTCGTGCCCCGAAAAGTTTAATTTTTTTACATTTTAAGTTTTGGGAAGTCAAAAAATAATATATTAAGCACTTAGGAGACATTTGTATTGTTTTTCGGACATTGATTTTACTGATTTTCAGACTTCATTTTTCAGGGCTCGATTTTCGTGCAACGAGAAGTTTCATTTTTTTTTAAATTTCAAGTTTTGGGAATTCAAAAAATAATATATTAAGCACTTAGGAGACATTTGTATTGTTTTTCGGACTCTGATTTTGCTGATTTTAAGACGTCGTTTTTCAGGGATGGATTTTCGTGCCCCGAAAAGTTTCATTTTTTTTGACATTCTAAGTTTTGGGAAGTCAAAAATTAATATATTAAGAACTTAGGTGCAATTTGTTTTGTTTTTCGGACTCTGATTTAGCTGATTTTAAGACGTCATTTTTCATGGCTCGATTTTCGTGCCCCGAAAAGTTTCATTTTTTTGACATTTTAAGTTTTGGGAAGTCAAAAAATAATATATGAAGCACTTAGGACCAATTTGTTTTATTTTTCGGACATTGATTATACTGATTTTTAGACTTCATTTTTCAGGGCTCGATTTTCGTGCCCCGAAAAGTTTCATTTTTTTGACATTTTAAGTTTTGGGAAGTCAAAAAATAATATATTAAGCACTTAGGAGACATTTGTATTGTTTTTCGGACATTGATTTTACTGATTTTCAGACTTCATTTTTCAGGGCTCGATTTTCGTGCACCGAGAAGTTTCATTTTTTTTTAAATTTCAAGTTTTGGGAATTCAAAAATAATATATTAAGCACTTAGGAGACATTTGAATTGTTTTTCGGACTCTGATTTTGCTGATTTTAAGACGTCATTTTTCATGGCTCGATTTTCGTGCCCCGAAAAGTTTCATTTTTTTTGACATTTTAAGTTTTCGGAAGTCAAAAAATAATATTCGAAGCACTTAGGACCAATTTGTTTTGTTTTTCGGACATTGATTTTACTGATTTTTAGACTTCGTTTTTCAGGGCTCGATTTTCGTGCCCCGAAAAGATTCATTTTTTTTGAAATTTCAAGTTTTGGGAAGTCAAAAAATAATATATGAAGCACTTAGGACCAATTTGTTTTGTTTTTCGGACATTGATTTTTCTGTTTTTTATCCTTCATTTTTCAGTGATCGGTTTTCTTGCCCCGTTAAGTTTCCTTTTTTTTTAAATTTCATGTTTTGGGAATTCAAAAAATAATATATTAAGCACTTAGGAGACATTTGTATTGTTTTTCGGACTCTGATTTTGCTGATTTTAAGACGTCATTTTTCATGGCTCGATTTTCGTGCCCCGAAAAGTTTCATTTTTTTGACATTTTAAGTTTTGGGAAGTCAAAAAATAATATATGAAGCACTTAGGACCAATTTGTTTTGTTTTTCGGACATTGATTATACTGATTGTTAGACTTCATTTTTCAGGGCGCGATTTTCGTGCCCCGAAAAGTTTCATTTTTTTGACATTTTAAGTTTTGGGAAGTCAAAAAATAATATATGAAGCACTTAGGACCAATTTGTTTTGTTTTTCGGACATTGATTTTAATGATTTTTAGACTTCATTTTTCAGGGCTCTATTTTCGTGCCCCGAAAAGTTTCATTTTTTTTGACATTTTAAGTTTTGGGAAGTCAAAAAATAAGATATGAAGCACTTAGAACCAATATGTTTTGTTTTTCGGACATTGATTTTACTGATTTTTAGACTTCATTTTTCAGGGCTCGATTTTCGTGCCCCGAGAAGTTTCATTTTTTTTTAAATTTCAAGTTTTGGGAATTGAAAAAATAATATATTAAGCACTTAGGAGACATTTGTATTGTTTTTCGGACTCTGATTTTGCTGATTTTAAGACGTCGTTTTTCAGGGATGGATTTTCGTGCCCCGAAAAGTTTCATTTTTTTTGACATTCTAAGTTTTGGGAAGTCAAAAATTAATATATTAAGAACTTAGGTGCAATTTGTTTTGTTTTTCGGACTCTGATTTAGCTGATTTTAAGACGTCATTTTTCATGGCTCGATTTTCGTGCCCCGAAAAGTTTCATTTTTTTGACATTTTAAGTTTTGGGAAGTCAAAATATTAAGCACTTAGGTGCAATTTGTTTTGTTTTTCGGACATTGATTATACTGATTTTTAGACTTCATTTTTCAGGGCTCGATTTTCGTGCCCCGAAAAGTTTCATTTTTTTGACATTTTAAGTTTTGGGAAGTCAAAAAATAATATATTAAGCACTTAGGAGACATTTGTATTGTTTTTCGGACATTGATTTTACTGATTTTCAGACTTCATTTTTCAGGGCTCGATTTTCGTGCACCGAGAAGTTTCATTTTTTTTTAAATTTCAAGTTTTGGGAATTCAAAAAATAATATATTAAGCACTTAGGAGACATTTGTATTGTTTTTCGGACTCTGATTTTGCTGATTTTAAGACGTCGTTTTTCAGGGATGGATTTTCGTGCCCCGAAAAGTTTCATTTTTTTTGACATTCTAAGTTTTGGGAAGTCAAAAATTAATATATTAAGAACTTAGGTGCAATTTGTTTTGTTTTTCGGACTCTGATTTAGCTGATTTTAAGACGTCATTTTTCATGGCTCGATTTTCGTGCCCCGAAAAGTTTCATTTTTTTGACATTTTAAGTTTTGGGAAGTCAAAAAATAATATATGAAGCACTTAGGACCAATTTGTTTTATTTTTCGGACATTGATTATACTGATTTTTAGACTTCATTTTTCAGGGCTCGATTTTCGTGCCCCGAAAAGTTTCATTTTTTTGACATTTTAAGTTTTGGGAAGTCAAAAAATAATATATTAAGCACTTAGGAGACATTTGTATTGTTTTTCGGACATTGATTTTACTGATTTTCAGACTTCATTTTTCAGGGCTCGATTTTCGTGCACCGAGAAGTTTCATTTTTTTTTTTAAATTTCAAGTTTTGGGAATTCAAAAAATAATATATTAAGCACTTAGGAGACATTTGAATTGTTTTTCGGACTCTGATTTTGCTGATTTTAAGACGTCATTTTTCATGGCTCGATTTTCGTGCCCCCAAAAGTTTCATTTTTTTTGACATTTTAAGTTTTCGGAAGTCAAAAAATAATATTCGAAGCACTTAGGACCAATTTGTTTTGTTTTTCGGACATTGATTTTACTGATTTTTAGACTTCGTTTTTCAGGTCTCGATTTTCGTGCCCCGAAAAGTTTCATTTTTTTTGAAATTTCAAGTTTTGGGAAGTCAAAAAATAATATATTAAGCACTTAGGACCAATTTGTTTTGTTTTTCGGACATTGATTTTACTGATTTTTAGACTTCATTTTTCAGGGCTAGATTTTCGTGCCCCGAGAAGTTTCATTTTTTTTTAAATTTCACGTTTTGGGAATTCAAAAAATAATATATTAAGCACTTAGGAGACATTTGTATTGTTTTTCGGACTCTGATTTTGCTGATTTTAAGACGTCATTTTTCATGGCTCGATTTTCGTGCCCCGAAAAGTTTCATTTTTTTGACATTTTAAGTTTTGGGAAGTCAAAAAATAATATATGAAGCACTTAGGACCAATTTGTTTTGTTTTTCGGACATTGATTATACTGATTTTTAGACTTCATTTTTCAGGGCTCGATTTTCGTGCCGCGAAAAGTTTCATTTTTTTGACATTTTAAGTTTTGGGAAGTCAAAAAATAATATATTAAGCACTTAGGAGACATTTGTATTGTTTTTCGGACATTGATTTTACTGATTTTCAGACTTCATTTTTCAGGGCTCGATTTTCGTGCAACGAGAAGTTTCATTTTTTTTTAAATTTCAAGTTTTGGGAATTCAAAAAATAATATATTACGCACTTAGGAGACATTTGTATTGTTTTTCGGACTCTGCTTTTGCTGATTTTAAGACGTCGTTTTTCAGGGATGGATTTTCGTGCCCCGAAAAGTTTCATTTTTTTTGACATTCTAAGTTTTGGGAAGTCAAAAATTCATATATTAAGAACTTAGGTGCAATTTGTTTTGTTTTTCGGACTCTGATTTAGCTGATTTTAAGACGTCATTTTTCATGGCTCAATTTTCGTGCCCCAAAAAGTTTCTTTTTTTTGACATTTTAAGTTTTGGGAAGTCAAAAAATAATATATGAAGCACTTAGGACCAATTTGTTTTATTTTTCGGACATTGATTATACTGATTTTTAGACTTCATTTTTCAGGGCTCGATTTTCGTGCCCCGAAAAGTTTCATTTTTTTGACATTTTAAGTTTTGGGAAGTCAAAAAATAATATATTAAGCACTTAGGAGACATTTGTATTGTTTTTCGGACATTGATTTTACTGATTTTCAGACTTCATTTTTCAGGGCTCGATTTTCGTGCACCGAGAAGTTTCATTTTTTTTTAAATTTCAAGTTTTGGGAATTCAAAAAATAATATATTAAGCACTTAGGAGACATTTGTATTGTTTTTCGGACTCTGATTTTGCTGATTTTAAGACGTCATTTTTCATGGCTCGATTTTCGTGCCCCGAAAAGTTTCATTTTTTTTGACATTTTAAGTTATCGGAAGTCAAAAAATAATATTCGAAGCACTTAGGACCAATTTGTTTTGTTTTTCGGACTTTGATTTTACTGATTTTTAGACTTCGTTTTTCAGGTCTCGATTTTCGTGCCCCGAAAAGTTTCATTTTTTTTGAAATTTCAAATTTTGGAAAGTCAAAAAATAATATATTAAGCACTTAGAACCAATTTGTTTTGTTTTTCGGACATTGATTTTACTGATTTTGAGACATCACTTTTTGGGGCTCGATTTCGTGCCCCGTGAAGTTTCATTTTTTTTTAAATTTCATGATTTAGGTATTCAAAAAATAATTTTTTAAGCACTTAGGAGTCTTTTTTTTTGTTTTTCGGACTCTGATTTTGCTGATTTTAAGACGTCATTTTTCATGGCTCGATTTTCGTGCCCCGAAAAGTTTCATTTTTTTGACATTTTAAGTTTTGGGAAGTCAAAAAATAATATATGAAGCACTTAGGACCAATTTGTTTTGTTTTTCGGACATTGATTATACTGATTTTTAGACTTCATTTTTCAGGGCTCGATTTTCGTGCCCCTAAAAGTTTCATTTTTTTGACATTTTAAGTTTTGGGAAGTCAAAAAATAATATATGAAGCACTTAGGACCAATTTGTTTTGTTTTTCGGACATTGATTTTAATGATTTTTAGACTTCATTTTTCAGGGCTCTATTTTCGTGCCCCGAAAAGTTTCATTTTTTTGACATTTTAAGTTTTTGGAAGGCAAAAAATAATATTTGAAGCACTTAAATCCAATATGTTTTGTTTTTGGGATATTGCTTTTACTGATTTTTAGACTTCATTTTTCAAGGCTCGATTTTCGTGCCCCGAGAAGTTTCATTTTTTTTTAAATTTCAAGTTTTGGGAATTGAAAAAATAATATATTAAGCACTTAGGAGACATTTGAATTGTTTTTCGGACTGTGATTTTGCTGATTTTTAGACGTCATTTTTCATGGCTCGATTTTCGTGCCCCGCAATGTTGCATTTTTTTGACATTTTCAGTTTTGGGAAGTTAAAAGATAATATATGAAGCACATAGGACCAATTTGTTTTATTTTTCGGACATTGATTATACTGATTTTTAGACTTCATTTTTCAGGGCTCGATTTTCGTGCCCCGAAAAGTTTCATTTTTTTGACATTTTAAGTTTTGGGAAGTCAAAAAATAATATATTAAGCACTTAGGAGACATTTGTATTGTTTTTCGGACATTGATTTTACTGATTTTCAGACTTCATTTTTCAGGGCTCGATTTTCGTGCAACGAGAAGTTTCATTTTTTTTTAATTTTCAATTTTTGGGAGTTTCATATATAATTTTTTAAGCACTTAGGAGACATTTGTTTTGTTTTTCGGACTCTGATTTTGCTGATTTTAAGACGTCGTTTTTCAGGGATGGATTTTCGTGCCCCGAAAAGTTTCATTTTTTTTGACATTCTAAGTTTTGGGAAGTCAAAAATTAATATATTAAGAACTTAGGTGCAATTTGTTTTGTTTTTCGGACTCTGATTTAGCTGATTTTAAGACGTCATTTTTCATGGCTCGACTTTCGTGCCCCGAAAAGTTTCTTTTTTTTGACATTTTAAGTTTTGGGAAGTAAAAAAATAATATATGAAGCACTTAGGACCAATTTGTTTTATTTTTCGGACATTGATTATACTGATTTTTAGACTTCATTTTTCAGGGCTCGATTTTCGTGCCCCGAAAAGTTTCATTTTTTTGACATTTTAAGTTTTGGGAAGTCAAAAAATAATATATTAAGCACTTAGGAGACATTTGTATTGTTTTTCGGACATTGATTTTACTGATTTTCAGACTTCATTTTTCAGGGCTCGATTTTCGTGCACCGAGGAGTTTCATTTTTTTTTTAATTTAAAGTTTTGGGAATTCAAAAAATAATAAATTAAGCGCTTAGGAGAAATTTCAATTGTTTTTTGGTCTCTGTTTTTGCTGATGTTAAGACGTCATTTTTCATGGCTCGATTTTCGTGCCCCGAAAAGTTTCATTTTTTTTGACATTTTAAGTTTTCGGAAGTCAAAAAATAATATTCGAAGCACTTAGGACCAATTTGTTTTGTTTTTCGGACATTGATTTTACTGATTTTTAGACTTCGTTTTTCAGGTCTCGATTTTCGTGCCCCGAAAAGTTTCATTTTTTTTGAAATTTCAAGTTTTGGGAAGTCAAAAAATAATATATGAAGCACTTAGGACCAATTTGTTTTGTTTTCCGGACATTGATTTTACTGATTTTTAGACTTCATTTTTCAGGGCTCGATTTTCGTGCCCCGAGAAGTTTCAATTTTTTTTAAATTTCATGTTTTGGGAATTCAAAAAATAATATATTAAGCACTTAGGAGACATTTGTATTGTTTTTCGGACTCTGATTTTGCTGATTTTAAGACGTCATTTTTCATGGCTCGATTTTCGTGCCCCGAAAAGTTTCATTTTTTTGACATGTTAAGTTTTGGGAAGTCAAAAAATAATATATGAAGCACTTAGGACCAATTTGTTTTGTTTTTCGGACATTGATTCTACTGATTTTTAGACTTCATTTTTCAGGGCTCGATTTTCGTGCCCCGAAAAGTTTCATTTTTTTGACATTTTAAGTTTTGGGAAGTCAAAAAATAATATATGAAGCACTTAGGACCAATTTGTTTTGTTTTTCGGACATTGATTTTAATGATTTTTAGACTTCATTTTTCAGGGCTCTATTTTCGTGCCCCGAAAAGTTTCATTTTTTTTGACATTTTAAAGTTTTGGAAGTCCAAAAATAATATATGAAGCACTTAGAACCAATATGTTTTGTTTTTCGGACATTGATTTTACTGATTTTTAGACTTCATTTTTCAAGGCTCGATTTTCGTGCCCCGAGAAGTTTCATTTTTTTTTAAATTTCAAGTTTTGGGAATTGAAAAAATAATATATTAAGCACTTAGGAGACATTTGAATTGTTTTTCGGACTCTGATTTTGCTGATTTTAAGACGTCATTTTTCATGGCTCGATTTTCGTGCCCCGAAAAGTTTCATTTTTTTGACATTTTGAGTTTTGGGAAGTCAAAAAATAATATATGAAGCACTTAGGACCAATTTGTTTTGTTTTCCGGACATTGATTTTACTGATTTTTAGACTTCGTTTTTCAGGGCTCGATTTTCGTGCCCCGAAAAGTTTCATTTTTTTTGACATTTTAAGTTTTGGGAAGTCAAAAAATAATATATGGAGCACTTAGAACAAATATGTTTTGTTTTTCGGACATTGATTTTACTGATTTTTAGACTTCATTTTTCAGGGCTCGATTTTCGTGCCCCGAGAAGTTTCATTTTTTTTTAAATTTCAAGTTTTGGGAATTCAAAAAATAATATATTAAGCACTTAGGAGACATTTGTATTGTTTTTCGGACTCTGTTATTGCTGTTTTTAAGACGTCGTTTTTCAGGGATGGATTTTCGTGCCCCGAAAAGTTTCATTTTTTTTGACATTCTAATTTTTGGGAAGTCAAAAATTAATATATTACGAACTAAGTTGCAATTTTTTTTTTTTTTCGGACTCTGATTTAGCTGATTTTAAGACGTCATTTTTCATGGCTCGATTTTCGTGCCCCAAAAAGTTTCATTTTTTTGACATTTTAAGTTTTGGGAAGTCAAAAAATAATTTATCCAGCATTTAGGACCATTTTGTTTTATTTTTCGGACATTGATTATACTGATTTTTAGACTTCATTTTTCAGGGCTCGATTTTCGTGCCCCGAAAAGTTTCATTTTTTTGACATTTTAAGTTTTGGGAAGTCAAAAAATAATATATGAAGCACTTAGAACCAATTTGATTTGTTTTTCGGACATTTATTTTACTGATTTTCAGACTTCATTTTTCAGGGCTCGATTTTCGTGCACCGAGAAGTTTCATTTTTTTTTAAATTTCAAGTTTTGGGAAATCAAAAAATAATATATTAAGCACTTAGGAGACATTTGTATTGTTTTTCGGACTCTGATTTAGCAGATTTTAAGACGTCATTTTTTAGGGCTCGATTTTCGTGCCCTGAAAAGTTTCATTTTTTTTGACATTTTAAGTTTTCGGAAGTCAAAAAATAATATTCGAAGCGCTTAGGACCAATTTGTTTTGTTTTTCGGACATTGATTTTACTGATTTTTAGACTTCGTTTTTCAGGTCTCGATTTTCGTGCCCCGAAAAGTTTCATTTTTTTTGAAATTTCAAGTTTTGGGAAGTCAAAAAATAATATATTAAGCACTTAGGACCAATTTGTTTTGTTTTTCGGACATTGATTTTGCTTATTTTTAGACGTCATTTTTCAGGGCTCGATTTTCGTGCCCCGAAAAGTTCCTTTTTTTTGACATTTTAAGTTTTCGGAAGTACAAAAATAATGTATTAAGCACTTAGGATCAATTTGTTTTGTTTTGCGGACATTTATTTTAATGATTTTTAGCCTTCATTTTTCAGGGCTCTATTTTCGTGCCCCGAAAAGTTTCATTTTTTTTTGACATTTTAAGTTTTGGGAAGTCAAAAAATAATATATGAAGCACTTAGAACCAATATGTTTTGTTTTTCGGACATTGATTTTACTGATTTTTAGACTTCATTTTTCAGGGCTCGATTTTCGTGACCCGAGAAGTTTCATTTTTTTTAAAATTTCAAGTTTTGGGAATTCAAAAAATAATATATTAAGCACTTAGGAGACATTTGTATTGTTTTTCGGACTCTGATTTTGCTGATTTTAAGACGTCATTTTTCATGGCTCGATTTTCGTGCCCCGAAAAGTTTCATTTTTTTGACATTTTAAGTTTTGGGAAGTCAAAAAATAATATATGAAGCACTTAGGACCAATTTGTTTTGTTTTTCGGACATTGATTTTACTGATTTTTAGACTTCATTTTTCAGGGCTCGATTTTCGTGCCCCGAGAAGTTTCATTTTTTTTTAAATTTCATGTTTTGGGAATTCAAAAAATAATATATTAAGCACTTAGGAGACATTTGTATTGTTTTTCGGACTCTGATTTTGCTGATTTTAAGACGTCATTTTTCATGGCTCGATTTTCGTGCCCCGAAAAGTTTCATTTTTTTGACATTTTAAGTTTTGGGAAGTCAAAAAATAATATATGAAGCACTTAGGACCAATTTGTTTTGTTTTTCGGACATTGATTATACTGATTTTTAGACTTCATTTTTCAGGGCTCGATTTTCGTGCCCCGAAAAGTTTCATTTTTTTGACATTTTAAGTTTTGGGAAGTCAAAAAATAATATATTAAGCACTTAGGAGACATTTGTATTGTTTTTCGGACATTGATTTTACTGATTTTCAGACTTCATTTTTCAGGGCTCGATTTTCGTTCACCGAGAAGTTTCATTTTTTTTTAAATTTCAAGTTTTGGGAATTCAAAAAATAATATATTAAGCACTTAGGAGACATTTGTATTGTTTTTCGGACTCTGATTTTGCTGATTTTAAGACGTCGTGTTTCAGGGATGGATTTTCGTGCCCCGAAAAGTTTCATTTTTTTTGACATTCTAAGTTTTGGGAAGTCAAAAATTAATATATTAAGAACTTAGGTGCAATTTGTTTTGTTTTTCGGACTCTGATTTAGCTGATTTTAAGACGTCATTTTTCATGGCTCGATTTTCGTGCCCCGAAAAGTTTCATTTTTTTGACATTTTAAGTTTTGGGAAGTCAAAAAATAATATATGAAGCACTTAGGACCAATTTGTTTTATTTTTCGGACATTGATTATACTGATTTTTAGACTTCATTTTTCAGGGCTCGATTTTCGTGCCCCGAAAAGTTTCATTTTTTTGACATTTTAAGTTTTGGGAAGTCAAAAAATAATATATTAAGCACTTAGGAGACATTTGTATTGTTTTTCGGACATTGATTTTACTGATTTTCAGACTTCATTTTTCAGGGCTCGATTTTCGTGCACCGAGAAGTTTCATTTTTTTTTTAAATTTCAAGTTTTGGGAATTCAAAAAATAATATATTAAGCACTTAGGAGACATTTGAATTGTTTTTCGGACTCTGATTTTGCTGATTTTAAGACGTCATTTTTCATGGCTCGATTTTCGTGCCCCGAAAAGTTTCATTTTTTTTGACATTTTAAGTTTTCGGAAGTCAAAAAATAATATTCGAAGCACTTAGGACCAATTTGTTTTGTTTTTCGGACATTGATTTTACTGATTTTTAGACTTCGTTTTTCAGGTCTCGATTTTCGTGCCCCGAAAAGTTTCATTTTTTTTGAAATTTCAAGTTTTGGGAAGTCAAAAAATAATATATTAAGCACTTAGGACCAATTTGTTTTGTTTTTCGGACATTGATTTTACTGATTTTTAGACTTCATTTTTCAGGGCTAGATTTTCGTGCACCGAAAAGTTTCATTTTTTTTTAAATTTCACGTTTTGGGAATTCAAAAAATAATATATTAAGCACTTAGGAGACATTTGTATTGTTTTTCGGACTCTGATTTTGCTGATTTTAAGACGTCATTTTTCATGGCTCGATTTTCGTGCCCCGAAAAGTTTCATTTTTTTGACATTTTAAGTTTTGGGAAGTCAAAAAATAATATATGAAGCACTTAGGACCAATTTGTTTTGTTTTTCGGACATTGATTATACTGATTTTTAGACTTCATTTTTCAGGGCTCGATTTTCGTGCCCCGAAAAGTTTCATTTTTTTGACATTTTAAGTTTTGGGAAGTCAAAAAATAATATATTAAGCACTTAGGAGACATTTGTATTGTTTTTCGGACATTGATTTTACTGATTTTCAGACTGCATTTTTCAGGGCCCGATTTTCGTGCAACGAGAAGTTTCATTTTTTTTTAAATTTCAAGTTTTGGGAATTCAAAAAATAATATATTAAGCACTTAGGAGACATTTGTATTGTTTTTCGGACTCTGATTTTGCTGATTTTAAGACGTCGTTTTTCAGGGATGGATTTTCGTGCCCCGAAAAGTTTCATTTTTTTTGACATTCTAAGTTTTGGGAAGTCAAAAATTAATATATTAAGAACTTAGGTGCAATTTGTTTTGTTTTTCGGACTCTGATTTAGCTGATTTTAAGACGTCATTTTTCATGGCTCGATTTTCGTGCCCCGAAAAGTTTCATTTTTTTGACATTTTAAGTTTTGGGAAGTCAAAAAATAATATATAAAGCACTTAGGACCAATTTGTTTTATTTTTCGGACATTGATTATACTGATTTTTAGACTTCATTTTTCAGGGCTCGATTTTCGTGCCCCGAAAAGTTTCATTTTTTTGACATTTTAAGTTTTGGGAAGTCAAAAAATAATATATTAAGCACTTAGGAGGCATTTGTATTGTTTTTCGGACATTGATTTTACTGATTTTCAGACTTCATTTTTCAGGGCTCGATTTTCGTGCACCGAGAAGTTTCATTTTTTTTTAAGTTTCAAGGTTGGGGAGTTCAAAAGATAATATGTTAAGCTCTTAGGAGTCTTGGGAATTTTTTTTCGGACTCTGTTTTTGCTGATTTTTAGACGTCATTTTTCATGGCTCGATTTTCGTGCCCCGAAAAGTTTCATTTTTTTTGACATTTTAAGTTTTCGGAAGTCAAAAAATAATATTCGAAGCACTTAGGACGAATTTGTTTTGTTTTTCGGACATTGATTTTACTGATTTTTAGACTTCGTTTTTCAGGTCTCGATTTTCGTGCCCCGAAAAGTTTCATTTTTTTTGAAATTTCAAGTTTTGGGAAGTCAAAAAATAATATATTAAGCACTTAGGACCAATTTGTTTTGTTTTTCGGACATTGATTTTACTGATTTTTAGACTTCATTTTTCAGGGCTAGATTTTCGTGCCCCGAGAAGTTTCATTTTTTTTTAAATTTCAAGTTTTGGGAATTCAAAAAATAATATATTAAGCACTTAGGAGACATTTGTATTGTTTTTCGGACTCTGATTTTGCTGATTTTAAGACGTCATTTTTCATGGCTCGATTTTCGTGCCCCGAAAAGTTTCATTTTTTTGACATTTTAAGTTTTGGGAAGTCAAAAAATAATATATGAAGCACTTAGGACCAATTTGTTTTGTTTTTCGGACATTGATTATACTGATTTTTAGACTTCATTTTTCAGGGCTCGATTTTCGTGCCCCGAAAAGTTTCATTTTTTTGACATTTTAAGTTTTGGGAAGTCAAAAAATAATATATTAAGCACTTAGGAGACATTTGTATTGTTTTTCGGACATTGATTTTACTGATTTTCAGACTTCATTTTTCAGGGCTCGATTTTCGTGCACCGAGAAGTTTCATTTTTTTTTAAATTTCAAGTTTTGGGAATTCAAAAAATAATATATTAAGCACTTAGGAGACATTTGTATTGTTTTTCGGACTCTGATTTTGCTGATTTTAAGACGTCGTTTTTCAGGGATGGATTTTCGTGCCCCGAAAAGTTTCATTTTTTTTGACATTCTAAGTTTTGGGAAGTCAAAAATTAATATATTAAGAACTTAGGTGCAATTTGTTTTGTTTTTCGGACTCTGATTTAGCTGATTTTAAGACGTCATTTTTCATGGCTCGATTTTCGTGCCCCGAAAAGTTTCATTTTTTTGACATTTTAAGTTTTGGGAAGTCAAAAAATAATATATGAAGCACTTAGGACCAATTTGTTTTGTTTTTCGGACATTGATTATACTGATTTTTAGACGTCATTTTTCAGGGCTCGATTTTCGTGCCCCGAAAAGTTTCATTTTTTTGACATTTTAAGTTTTGGGAAGTCAAAAAATAATATATTAAGCACTTAGGAGACATTTGTATTGTTTTTCGGACATTGATTTTACTGATTTTCAGACTTCATTTTTCAGGGCTCGATTTTCGTGCACCGAGAAGTTTCATTTTTTTTTAAATTTCAAGTTTTGGGAATTCAAAAAATAATATATTAAGCACTTAGGAGACATTTGTATTGTTTTTCGGACTCTGATTTTGCTGATTTTAAGACGTCGTTTTTCAGGGATGGATTTTCGTGCCCCGAAAAGTTTCATTTTTTTTGACATTCTAAGTTTTGGGAAGTCAAAAATTAATATATTAAGAACTTAGGTGCAATTTGTTTTGTTTTTCGGACTCTGATTTAGCTGATTTTAAGACGTCATTTTTCATGGCTCGATTTTCGTGCCCCGAAAAGTTTCATTTTTTTGACATTTTAAGTTTTGGGAAGTCAAAAAATAATATATGAAGCACTTAGGACCAATTTGTTTTATTTTTCGGACATTGATTATACTGATTTTTAGACTTCATTTTTCAGGGCTCGATTTTCGTGCCCCGAAAAGTTTCATTTTTTTGACATTTTAAGTTTTGGGAAGTCAAAAAATAATATATTAAGCACTTAGGAGACATTTGTATTGTTTTTCGGACATTGATTTTACTGATTTTCAGACTTCATTTTTCAGGGCTCGATTTTCGTGCACCGAGAAGTTTCATTTTTTTTTTAAATTTCAAGTTTTGGGAATTCAAAAAATAATATATTAAGCACTTAGGAGACATTTGAATTGTTTTTCGGACTCTGATTTTGCTGATTTTAAGACGTCATTTTTCATGGCTCGATTTTCGTGCCCCGAAAAGTTTCATTTTTTTTGACATTTTATGTTTTCGGAAGTCAAAAAATAATATTCGAAGCACTTAGGACCAATTTGTTTTGTTTTTCGGACATTGATTTTACTGATTTTTAGACTTCGTTTTTCAGGTCTCGATTTTCGTGCCCCGAAAAGTTTCATTTTTTTTGAAATTTCAAGTTTTGGGAAGTCAAAAAATAATATATTAAGCACTTAGGACCAATTTGTTTTGTTTTTCGGACATTGATTTTACTGATTTTTAGACTTCATTTTTCAGGGCTCGATTTTCTTGCCCCGAGCAGTTTCATTTTTTTTTAAATTTCACGTTTTGGGAATTCAAAAAATAATATATTAAGCACTTAGGAGACATTTGTATTGTTTTTCGGACTCTGATTTTGCTGATTTTAAGACGTCATTTTTCATGGCTCGATTTTCGTGCCCCGAAAAGTTTCATTTTTTTGACATTTTAAGTTTTGGGAAGTCAAAAAATAATATATGAAGCACTTAGGACCAATTTGTTTTATTTTTAGGACATTGATTTTACTGATTTTTAGACTTCATTTTTCAGGGCTCGATTTTCGTGCCCTGAAAAGTTTCATTTTTTTGACATTTTAAGATTTGGGAATTCAAAAAATAATATATTAAGCACTTAGGGGACATTTGTATTGTTTTTCGGACAATGATTTTACTGATTTTCAGACTTCATTTGTCAGGGCTCGATTTTCGTGCAACGAGAAGTTTCATTTTTTTTTAAATTTCAAGTTTTGGGAATTCGAAAAATAATATATTATGCACGTAGGAGACATTTGTATTGTTTTTCGGACTCTGATTGTGCTGATTTTAAGACGTCGTTTTTCAGTGATGGATTTTCGTGCCCCGAAAAGTTTCATTTTTTTTGACATTCTAAGTTTTGGGAAGTCAAAAATTAATATATTAAGGACATAGGAGCAATTTGGTTTGTTTTTCGGACTCTGATTGTGAGGATTTTTATGCGTCATTTTTAAGGGCTCGAATTTAGTTACCCGGAAAGTTTCATGTTTTTGACATTTTAAGTTTTGGGAAGTCAAAAAATAATATATGAAGCACTTAGGACCAATTTGTTTTATTTTTCGGACATTGATTATACTGATTTTTAGACTTCATTTTTCAGGGCTCGATTTTCGTGCCCCGAAAAGTTTCATTTTTTTGACATTTTAAGTTTTGGGAAGTCAAAAAATAATATATTAAGCACTTAGGAGACATTTGTATTGTTTTTCGGACATTGATTTTACTGATTTTTAGACTTTATTGTTCAGGGCTCGTTTTGCGTGCATCTAGAAGTTTCATTTTTTTTTAAATGTCGAGTTTTTGGAATTCAAAAAATAATATATTAAGCACTTAGGAGACATTTGAATTGTTTTTCGGACTCTGATTTTGCTGATTTTAAGACGTCATTTTTCATGGCTCGATTTTCGTGCCCCGAAAAGTTTCATTTTTTTTGACATTTTAAGTTTTCGGAAGTCAAAAAATAATATTCGAAGCACTTAGGACCCATTTGTTTTGTTTTTCGGACATTGATTTTACTGATTTTTAGACTTCGTTTTTCAGGTCTCGATTTTCGTGCCCCGAAAGGTTTCATTTTTTTTGAAATTTCAAGTTTTGGGAAGTCAAAAAATAATATATTAAGCACTTAGGAGACATTTGTATTGTTTTTCGGACATTGATTTTACTGATTTTTAGACTTCATTTTTCAGGGCTAGATTTTCGTGCCCCGAGAAGTTTCATTTTTTTTTAAATTTCACGTTTTGGGAATTCAAAAAATAATATATTAAGCACTTAGGAGACATTTGTATTGTTTTTCGGACTCTGATTTTGCTGATTTTAAGACGTCATTTTTCATGGCTCGATTTTCGTGCCCCGAAAAGTTTCATTTTTTTGACATTTTAAGTTTTGGGAAGTCAAAAAATAATATATGAAGCACTTAGGTCCAATTTGTTTTGTTTTTCGGACATTGATTATACTGATTTTTAGACTTCATTTTTCAGGGCTCGATTTTCGTGCCCCGAAAAGTTTCATTTTTTTGACATTTTAAGTTTTGGGAAGTCAAAAAATAATATATTAAGCACTTAGGAGACATTTGTATTGTTTTTCGGACATTGATTTTACTGATTTTCAGACTTCATTTTTCAGGGCTCGATTTTCGTGCACCGAGAAGTTTCATTTTTTTTTAAATTTCAAGTTTTGGGAATTCAAAAAATAATATATTAAGCACTTAGGAGACATTTGTATTGTTTTTCGGACTCTGATTTTGCTGATTTTAAGACGTCGTTTTTCAGGGATGGATTTTCGTGCCCCGAAAAGTTCAATTTTTTTTGACATTCTAAGTTTTGGGAAGTCAAAAATTAATATATTAAGAACTTAGGAGCAATTTGTTTTGTTTTTCGGACTCTGATTTAGCTGATTTTAAGACATCATTTTTCATGGCTCGATTTTCGTGCCCCGAAAAGTTTCATTTTTTTGACATTTTAAGTTTTGGGAAGTCAAAAAATAATATATGAAGCACTTAGGACCAATTTGTTTTATTTTTCGGACATTGATTATACTGATTTTTAGACTTCATTTTTCAGGGCTCGATTTTCGTGCCCCGAAAAGTTTCATTTTTTTGACATTTTAAGTTTTGGGAAGTCAAAAAATAATATATTAAGCACTTAGGAGACATTTGTATTGTTTTTCGGACATTGATTTTACTGATTTTCAGACTTCATTTTTCAGGGCTCGATTTTCGTGCACCGAGAAGTTTCATTTTTTTTTAAATTTCAAGTTTTGGGAATTCAAAAAATAATATATTAAGCACTTATGAGACATTTGAATTGTTTTTCGGACTCTGATTTAGCTGATTTTAAGACGTCATTTTTCATGGCTCGATTTTCGTGCCCCGAAAAGTTTCATTTTTTTGACATTTTAAGTTTTGGGAAGTCAAAAAATAATATATGAAGCACTTAGGACCAATTTGTTTTATTTTTCGGACATTGATTATACTGATTTTTAGTCTTCGTTTTTCAGGGCTCGATTTTCGTGCCCCGAAAAGTTTCATTTTTTTGAAATTTTATGTTTTGGGAAGTCAAAAACATATATTTTAAGCACTTAGGGGACATTTGTATTGTTTTTCGGAAATTGATTTTACTGATTTTTAGCCTTTATTTTTCAGGGCTGGATTTTCGTGCACCGAGAAGTTTCATTTTTTTTTTAAATTTCAAGTTTTGGGAATTCAAAAAATAATATATTAAGCATTAGGAGACATTTGAATTGTTTTTCGGACTCTGATTTTGCTGATTTTAAGACGTCATTTTTCATGGCTCGATTTTCGTGCCCCGAAAAGTTTCATTTTTTTTGACATTTTAAGTTTTCGGAAGTCAAAAAATAATATTCGAAGCACTTAGGACCAATTTGTTTTGTTTTTCGGACATTGATTTTACTGATTTTTAGACTTCGTTTTTCAGGTCTCGATTTTCGTGCCCCGAAAAGTTTCATTTTTTTTGAAATTTCAAGTTTTGGGAAGTCAAAAAATAATATATTAAGCACTTAGGACCAATTTGTTTTGTTTTTCGGACATTGATTTTACTGATTTTTAGACTTCATTTTTCAGGGCTAGATTTTCGTGCCCCGAGAAGTTTCATTTTTTTTTAAATTTCACGTTTTGGGAATTCAAAAAATAATATATTAAACACTTAGGAGACATTTGTATTGTTTTTCGGACTCTGATTTTGCTGATTTTAAGACGTCATTTTTCATGGCTCGATTTTCGTGCCCCGAAAAGTTTCATTTTTTTGACATTTTAAGTTTTGGGAAGTCAAAAAATAATATATGAAGCACTTAGGACCAATTTGTTTTGTTTTTCGGACATTGATTATACTGATTTTTAGACTTCATTTTTCAGGGCTCGATTTTCGTGCCCCGAAAAGTTTCATTTTTTTGACATTTTAAGTTTTGGGAAGTCAAAAAATAATATATTAAGCACTTAGGAGACATTTGTATTGTTTTTCGGACATTGATTTTACTGATTTTCAGACTTCATTTTTCAGGGCTCGATTTTCGTGCAACGAGAAGTTTCATTTTTTTTTAAATTTCAAGTTTTGGGAATTCAAAAAATAATATATTAAGCACTTAGGAGACATTTGTATTGTTTTTCGGACTCTGATTTTGCTGATTTTAAGACGTCGTTTTTCAGGGATGGATTTTCGTGCCCCGAAAAGTTTCATTTTTTTTGACATTCTAAGTTTTGGGAAGTCAAAAATTAATATATTAAGAACTTAGGTGCAATTTGTTTTGTTTTTCGGACTCTGATTTAGCTGATTTTAAGACGTCATTTTTCATGGCTCGATTTTCGTGCCCCGAAAAGTTTCATTTTTTTGACATTTTAAGTTTTGGGAAGTCAAAAAATAATATATGAAGCACTTAGGACCAATTTGTTTTATTTTTCGGACATTGATTATACTGATTTTTAGACTTCATTTTTCAGGGCTCGATTTTCGTGCTCCGCACTGTTTCATTTTTTTGACATTTTAAGTTTTGGGAAGTCAAAAAATAATATATTAAGCACTTAGGAGACATTTGTATTGTTTTTCGGACATTGATTTTACTGATTTTCAGACTTCATTTTTCAGGGCTCGATTTTCGTGCACCGAGAAGTTTCATTTTTTTTTAAATTTCAAGTTTTGGGAATTCAAAAAATAATATATTAAGCACTTAGGAGACATTTGAATTGTTTTTCGGACTCTGATTTTGCTGATTTTAAGACGTCATTTTTCATGGCTCGATTTTCGTGCCCCGAAAAGTTTCATTTTTTTTGACATTTTAAGTTTTCGGAAGTCAAAAAATAATATTCGAAGCACTTAGGACCAATTTGTTTTGTTTTTCGGACATTGATTTTACTGATTTTTAGACTTCGTTTTTCAGGGCTCGATTTTCGTGCCCCGAAAAGTCTCATTTTTTTTTGAAATTTCAAGTTTTGGGAAGTCAAAAAATAATATATGAAGCACTTAGGAACAATTTGTTTTGTTTTTCGGACATTGATTTTACTGATTTTTAGACTTCATTTTTCAGGGCTAGATTTTCGTGCCCCGAGAAGTTTCATTTTTTTTTAAATTTCAAGTTTTGTGAATTCAAAAAATAATATATTAAGCACTTATGAGACATTTGTATTGTTTTTCGGACTCTGATTTTGCTGATTTTAAGACGTCATTTTTCATGGCTCGATTTTCGTGCCCCGAAAAGTTTCATTTTTTTGACATTTTAAGTTTTGGGAAGTCAAAAAATAATATATGAAGCACTTAGGACCAATTTGTTTTGTTTTTCGGACATTGATTATACTGATTTTTAGACTTCATTTTTCAGGGCTCGATTTTCGTGCCCCGAAAAGTTTCATTTTTTTGACATTTTAAGTTTTGGGAAGTCAAAAAATAATATATTAAGCACTTAGGAGACATTTGTATTGTTTTTCGGACATTGATTTTACTGATTTTCAGACTTCATTTTTCAGGGCTCGATTTTCGTGCACCGAGAAGTTTCATTTTTTTTTAAATTTCAAGTTTTGGGAATTCAAAAAATAATATATTAAGCACTTAGGAGACATTTTTATTGTTTTTCGGACTCTGATTTTGCTGATTTTAAGACGTCGTTTTTCAGGGATGGATTTTCGTGCCCCGAAAAGTTTCATTTTTTTTGACATTCTAAGTTTTGGGAAGTCAAAAATTAATATATTAAGAACTTAGGTGCAATTTGTTTTGTTTTTCGGACTCTGATTTAGCTGATTTTAAGACGTCATTTTTCATGGCTCGATTTTCGTGCCCCGAAAAGTTTCATTTTTTTGACATTTTAAGTTTTGGGAAGTCAAAAAATAATATATGAAGCACTTAGGACCAATTTGTTTTATTTTTCGGACATTGATTATACTGATTTTTAGACTTCATTTTTCAGGGCTCGATTTTCGTGCCCCGAAAAGTTTCATTTTTTTGACATTTTAAGTTTTGGGAAGTCAAAAAATAATATATTAAGCACTTAGGAGACATTTGTATTGTTTTTCGGACATTGATTTTACTGATTTTCAGACTACATTTTTCAGGGCTCGATTTTCGTGCACCGAGAAGTTTCATTTTTTTTTAAATTTCAAGTTTTGGGAATTCAAAAAATAATATATTAAGCACTTATGAGACATTTGAATTGTTTTTCGGACTCTGATTTTGCTGATTTTAAGACGTCATTTTTCATGGCTCGATTTTCGTGCCCCGAAAAGTTTCATTTTTTTTGACATTTTAAGTTTTCGGAAGTCAAAAAATAATATTCGAAGCACTTAGGACCAATTTTTTTTGTTTTTCGGACATTGATTTTACTGATTTTTAGACTTCATTGTTCAGTGCTCGATTTTCGTGCCCCGAGAAGTTGCATTTTTTTTTAAATTTCAAGTTTTGGGAATTCAAAAAATAATATATTAAGCACTTAGGAGACATTTGTATTGTTTTTCGGACTCTGATTTTGCTGATTTTAAGACGTCATTTTTCATGGCTCGATTTTCGTGCCCCGAAAAGTTTCATTTTTTTGACATTTTAAGTTTTGGGAAGTCAAAAAATAATATATGAAGCACTTAGGACCAATTTGTTTTGTTTTTCGGACATTGATTATACTGATTTTTAGACTTCATTTTTCAGGGCTCGATTTTCGTGCCCCGAAAAGTTTCATTTTTTTGACATTTTAAGTTTTGGGAAGTCAAAAAATAATATATTAAGCACTTAGGAGACATTTGTATTGTTTTTCGGACATTGATTTTACTGATTTTCAGACTTCATTTTTCAGGGCTCGATTTTCGTGCACCGAGAAGTTTCATTTTTTTTTAAATTTCATGATATGGGAATGCAAAAAATAATATACTAAGCACTTAGGAGCCATGTGTATTGTTTTTCGGACTCTGATTTTGCTGATTTTAAGACGTCGTTTTTCAGGGATGGATTTTCGTGCCCCGAAAAGTTTTATTTTTTTTTTGACATTCTAAGTTTTGGGAAGTCAAAAATTAATATATTAAGAACTTAGGTGCAATTTGTTTTGTTTTTCGGACTCTGATTTAGCTGATTTTAAGACGTCATTTTTCATGGCTCGATTTTCGTGCCCCGAAAAGTTTCATTTTTTTGACATTTTAAGTTTTGGGAAGTCAAAAAATAATATATGAAGCACTTAGGACCAATTTGTTTTATTTTTCGGACATGGATTATACTGATTTTTAGACTTCATTTTTCAGGGCTCGATTTTCGTGCCCCGAAAAGTTTCATTTTTTTGACTTTTTATGTTTTGGGAAGTCAAAAAATAATATATTAATCACTTTGGAGACATTTGTAGTGTTTTTCGGACATTGATTTTACTGATTTTCAGACTTCATTTTTCAGGGCTCGATTTTCGTGCACCGAGAAGTTTCATTTTTTTTTAAATTTCAAGTTTTGGGAATTCAAAAAATAATATATTAAGCACTTAGGAGACATTTGAATTGTTTTTCGGACTCTGATTTTGCTGATTTTAAAACGTCATTTTTCATGGCTCGATTTTCGTGCCCCGAAAAGTTTCATTTTTTTTGACATTTTAAGTTTTCGGAAGTCAAAAAATAATATTCGAAGCACTTAGGACCAATTTGTTTTGTTTTTCGGACATTGATTTTACTGATTTTTAGACTTCGTTTTTCAGGTCTCGATTTTCGTGCCCCGAAAAGTTTCATTTTTTTTGAAATTTCAAGTTTTGGGAAGTCAAAAAATAATATATTAAGCACTTAGGACCAATTTGTTTTGTTTTTCGGACATTGATTTTACTGATTTTTAGACTTCATTTTTCAGGGCTCGATTTTCGTGCCCCGAGAAGTTTCATTTTTTTTTAAATTTCAAGTTTTGGGAATTCAAAAAATAATATATTAAGCACTTAGGAGACATTTGTATTGTTTTTCGGACTCTGATTTTGCTGATTTTAAGACGTCATTTTTCATGGCTCGATTTTCGTGCCCCGAAAAGTTTCATTTTTTTGACATTTTAAGTTTTGGGAAGTCAAAAAATAATATATGAAGCACTTAGGACCAATTTGTTTTGTTTTTCGGACATTGATTATACTGATTTTTAGACTTCATTTTTCAGGGCTCGATTTTCGTGCCCCGAAAAGTTTCATTTTTTTGACATTTTAAGTTTTGGGAAGTCAAAAAATAATATATTAAGCACTTAGGAGACATTTGTATTGTTTTTCGGACATTGATTTTACTGATTTTCAGACTTCATTTTTCAGGGCTCGATTTTCGTGCACCGAGAAGTTTCATTTTTTTTTAAATTTCAAGTTTTGGGAATTCAAAAAATAATATATTAAGCACTTAGGAGACATTTGTATTGTTTTTCGGACTCTGATTTTGCTGATTTTAAGACGTCGTTTTTCAGGGATGGATTTTCGTGCCCCGAAAAGTTTCATTTTTTTTGACATTCTAAGTTTTGGGAAGTCAAAAATTAATATATTAAGAACTTAGGTGCAATTTGTTTTGTTTTTCGGACTCTGATTTAGCTGATTTTAAGACGTCATTTTTCATGGCTCGATTTTCGTGCCCCGAAAAGTTTCATTTTTTTGACATTTTAAGTTTTGGGAAGTCAAAAAATAATATATGAAGCACTTAGGACCAATTTGTTTTATTTTTCGGACATTGATTATACTGATTCTTACACTTCATTTTTCATGGCTCGATTTTCTTGCCCCCCGAAAAGTTTCATTTTTTTTTTAAATTTCAAGTTTTGGGAATTCAAAAAATAATATATTAAGCACTTAGGAGACATTTGAATTGTTTTTCGGACTCTGATTTTGCTAATTTTAAGACGTCGTTTTTCAGGTATGGATTTTCGTGCCCCGAGAAGTTTCATTTTTTTTGACATTCTAAGTTTTGGGAAGTCAAAAATTAATATATTAAGAACTTAGGTGCAATTTGTTTTGTTTTTCGGACTCTGATTTAGCTGATTTTAAGACGTCATTTTTCATGGCTCGATTTTCGTGCCCCGAAAAGTTTCATTTTTTTGACATTTTAAGTTTTGGGAAGTCAAAAAATAATATATGAAGCACTTAGGACCAATTTGTTTTATTTTTCGGACATTGATTATACTGATTTTTAGACTTCATTTTTCAGGGCTCGATTTTCGTGCCCCGAAAAGTTTCATTTTTTTGACATTTTTAGTTTTGGGTATTCAAAAAATAATATATTAAGCACTTAGGAGACAGTTGTATTGTTTTTCGGACATTGATTTTACTGATTTTCAGACTTCATTTTTCAGGGCTCGATTTTCGTGCACCGAGAAGTTTCATTTTTTTTTAAATTTCAAGTTTTGGGAATTCAAAAAATAATATATTAAGCACTTAGGAGACATTTGGATTGTTTTTCGGACTCTGATTTTGCTGATTTTCAGACGTCATTTTTCATGGCTCGATTTTCGTGCCCCGAAAAGTTTCATTTTTTTTGACATTTTAAGTTTTCGGAAGTCAAAAAATAATATTCGAAGCACTTAGGACCAATTTGTTTTGTTTTTCGGACATTGATTTTACTGATTTTTAGACTTCGTTTTTCAGGTCTCGATTTTCGTGCCCCGAAAAGTTTCATTTTTTTTGAAATTTCAAGTTTTGGGAAGTCAAAAAATAATATATTAAGCACTTAGGACCAATTTGTTTTGTTTTTCGGACATTGATTTTGCTGATTTTTAGACGTCATTTTTCAGGGCTCGATTTTCGTGCCCCGAAAAGTTTCTTTTTTTTTACATTTTAACTTTTCGGAAGTAAAAAAATAATATATGAAGCACTTAGGACCAATTTGTTTTGTTTTTCGGACATTGATTTTAATGATTTTTAGACTTCATTTTTCAGGGCTCTATTTTCGTGCCCCGAAAAGTTTCATTTTTTTTGACATGTTAAGTTTTGGGGAGTCAAAAAATAATATATGAAGCACTTAGAACCAATATGTTTTGTTTTTCGGACATTGATTTTACTGATTTTTAGACTTCATTTTTCAGGGCTCGATTTTCGTGCCCCGAGAAGTTTCATTTTTTTTTAAATTTCAAGTTTTGGGAATTCAAAAAATAATATATTAAGCACTTAGGAGACATTTGAATTGTTTTTCGGACTCTGATTTTGCTGATTTTAAGACGTCATTTTTCATGGCTCGATTTTCGTGCCCCGAAAAGTTTCATTTTTTTGACATTCTGAGTCTTGGGATGTCAAAAATAATATATGAAGCACTTAGGACCAATTTGTTTTGTTTTTCGGACATTGATTTTACTGATTTTTAGACTTCGTTTTTCAGGGCTCGATTTTCGTGCCCCGAAAAGTTTCATTTTTTTTGACATTTTAAGTTTTGGGAAGTCAAAAAATAATATATGGAGCACTTAAACCAATATGTTTTGTTTTTCGGACATTGATTTTACTGATTTTTAGACTTCATTTTTCAGGGCTCGATTTTCGTGCCCCGAGAAGTTTCATTTTTTTTTAAATTTCAAGTTTTGGGAATTCAAAAAATAATATATTAAGCACTTAGGAGACATTTGTATTGTTTTTCGGACTCTGATTTTGCTGATTTTAAGACGTCGTTTTTCAGTGATGGATTTTCGTGCCCCGAAAAGTTTCATTTTTTTTGACATTCTAAGTTTTGGGAAGTCAAAAATTAATATATTAAGAACTTAGGTGCAATTTGTTTTGTTTTTCGGACTCTGATTTAGCTGATTTTAAGACGTCATTTTTAATGGCTCGATTTTCGTGACCCGAAAAGTTTCTTTTTTTTGACATTTTAAGTTTTGGGAAGTCAAAAAATAATATATGAAGCACTTAGGACCAATTTGTTTTATTTTTCGGACATTGATTTTACTGATTTTTAAACTTCATTTTTCAGGGCTCGATTTTCGTGCCCCGAAAAGTTTCATTTTGTTGACATTTTAAGTTTTTGGAAGTCAAAAAATAATATATGAAGCACTTAGAACCAATTTGATTTGTTTTTCGGACATTGATTTTACTGATTTTCAGACTTCATTTTTCAGGGCTCGATTTTCGTGCACCGAGAAGTTTCATTTTTTTTTAAATTTCAAGTTTTGGGAATTCAAAAAATAATATATTAAGCACTTAGGAGACATTTGTATTGTTTTTCGGACTCTGATTTAGCAGATTTTAAGACGTCATTTTTTAGGGCTCGATTTTCGTGCCCTGAAAAGTTTCATTTTTTTTGACATTTTAAGTTTTCGGAAGTCAAAAAATAATATTCGAAGCACTTAGGACCAATTTGTTTTGTTTTTCGGACATTGATTTTAATGATTTTTAGACTTCGTTTTTCAGGTCTCGATTTTCGTGCCCCGAAAAGTTTCATTTTTTTTGAAATTTCAAGTTTTGGGAAGTCAAAAAATAATATATTAAGCACTTAGGACAAATTTGTTTTGTTTTTCGGACTTTGATTTTTCTGATTTTTAGACGTCATTTTTCAGGGCTCGATTTTCGTGCCCCGAAAAGTTCCTTTTTTTTGACATTTTAAGTTTTCGGAAGTAAAAAAATAATATATGAAGCACTTAGGACCAATTTGTTTTGTTTTTCGGACTCTGATTTAGCAGATTTTAAGACGTCATTTTTTAGGGCTCGATTTTCGGGCCCTGAAAAGTTTCATTTTTTTTGACATTTTAAGTTTTCGGAAGTCAAAAAACAATATACGAAGCACTTAGGACCAATTTGTTTTGTTTTTCGGAAATTGATTTTACTGATTTTTAGACTTCGTTTTTCAGGGCTCGATTTTCGTGCCCCGAAAAGTTTCATTTTTTTTGAAATTTCAAGTTTTGGGAAGTCAAAAAATAATATATTAAGCACTTAGGACCAATTTGTTTTTTTTTTTCGGACATTGTTTTTACTGATTTTTAGACTTCGTTTTTTAGGGCTCGATTTTCGTACCCCGAAAAGTTTCATTTTTTTTGACATTCTAAGTTTTGGGAAGTCAAAAATTAATATATTAAGCACTTAGGAGACATTTGTATTGTTTTTCGGACTCTGATTTTGCTGATTTTAAGACGTCGTTTTTCATGGATGGATTTCCGTGCCCCGAAAAGTTTCATTTTTTTTGACATTTTAAGTTTTGGGAAGTCAAAAATTAATATATTAAGCACTTAGGTGCAATTTGTTTTTTTTTCAGACTCTGATTTAGCTGATTTTAAGACATCATTTTTCAGGTCTCGATTTTCGTGCCCCGAAAAGTTTCATTTTTTTTGACATTTTAAGTTTTGGTAAGTCAAAAGATTATATATGAAGCACTTAGGACCAATTTGTTTTATTTTTCGGACATTGATTTTACTGATTTTTAGACTTCATTTTTCAGGGCTCGATTTTCGTGCCCCGAAAAGTTTCATTTTTTTTGACATTTTAAGTTTTGGGAAGTCAAAAAATAATATATGAAGCACTTAGAACCAATATGTTTTGTTTTTCGGACATTGATTTTACTGATTTTTAGACTTCATTTTTCAAGGCTCGATTTTCGTGCCCCGAGAAGTTTCATTTTTTTTTAAATTTCAAGTTTTGGGAATTAAAAAAATAATATATTAAGCACTTAGGAGACATTTGTATTGTTTTTCGGACTCTGATTTAGCTGATTTTAAGACGTCATTTTTCATGGCTCGATTTTCGTGCCCCGAAAAGTTTCATTTTTTTGACATTTTAAGTTTTGGGAAGTCAAAAAATAATATATGAAGCACTTAGGACCAATTTGTTTTGTTTTTCGGACATTGATTTTACTGATTTTTAGACTTCGTTTTTCAGGGCTCGATTTTCGTGCCCCGAAAAGTTTCATTTTTTTTGACATTTTAAGTTTTGGGAAGTCAAAAAATAATATATGGAGCACTTAGAACCAATATGTTTTGTTTTTCGGACATTGATTTTACTGATTTTTAGACTTCATTTTTCAGGGCTCGATTTTCGTGCCCCGAAAAGTTCCTTTTTTTTGACATTTTAACTTTTCGGAAGTAAAAAAATAATATATGAAGCACTTAGGACCTATTTGTTTTGTTTTTCGGACATTGATTTTAATGATTTTTAGACTTCATTTTTCAGGGCTCTATTTTCGTGCCCCGAAAAGTTTCATTTTTTTTGACATTCTAAGTTTTCTGAAGTCAAAAAATAATATATTAAGCACTTAGGAGACATTTGTATTGTTTTTCGGACTCTGATTTTGCTGATTTTAAGACGTCGTTTTTCATGGATGGATTTCCGTGCCCCGAAAAGTTTCATTTTTTTTGACATTTTAAGTTTTGGGAAGTCAAAAATTAATATATTAAGCACTTAGGTGCAATTTGTTTTTTTTTCAGACTCTGATTTAGCTGATTTTAAGACATCATTTTTCAGGTCTCGATTTTCGTGCCCCGAAAAGTTTCATTTTTTTTGACATTTTAAGTTTTGGGAAGTCAAAAAATAATATATGAAGCACTTAGAACCAATATGTTTTGTTTTTCGGACATTGATTTTACTGATTTTTAGACTTCATTTTTCAGGGCTCGATTTTCGTGCCCCGAGAAGCTTCATTTTTTTTTAAATTTCAAGTTTTGGGAATTGAAAAAATAATATATTAAGCACTTAGGAGACATTTGAATTGTTTTTCGGACTCTGATTTTACTGATTTTAAGACTTCATTTTTCATGGCTCGATTTTCGTGCCCCGAAAAGTTTCATTTTTTTGACATTTTGAGTTTTGGGAAGTCAAAAAATAATATATGAAGCACTTAGGACCAATTTGTTTTGTTTTTCGGACATTGATTTTACTGATTTTTAGACTTCGTTTTTCAGGGCTCGATTTTCGTGCCCCGAAAAGTTTCATTTTTTTTGACATTTTAAGTTTTGGGAAGTCAAAAAATAATATATGGAGCACTTAAACCAATATGTTTTGTTTTTCGGACATTGATTTTACTGATTTTTAGACTTCATTTTTCAGGGCTCGATTTTCGTGCCCCGAGAAGTTTCATTTTTTTTTAAATTTCAAGTTTTGGGAATTCAAAAAATAATATATTAAGCACTTAGGAGACATTTGTATTGTTTTTCGGACTCTGATTTTGCTGATTTTAAGACGTCGTTTTTCAGTGATGGATTTTCGTGCCCCGAAAAGTTTCATTTTTTTTGACATTCTAAGTTTTGGGAAGTCAAAAATTAATATATTAAGAACTTAGGTGCAATTTGTTTTGTTTTTCGGACTCTGATTTAGCTGATTTTAAGACGTCATTTTTAATGGCTCGATTTTCGTGACCCGAAAAGTTTCTTTTTTTTGACATTTTAAGTTTTGGGAAGTCAAAAAATAATATATGAAGCACTTAGGACCAATTTGTTTTATTTTTCGGACATTGATTTTACTGATTTTTAAACTTCATTTTTCAGGGCTCGATTTTCGTGCCCCGAAAAGTTTCATTTTTTTGACATTTTAAGTTTTTGGAAGTCAAAAAATAATTTTTGAAGCACCTAGGACCAATTTGGTTTGTTTTTCGGACATTGATTTTACTGAATTTCAGACCTCATTTTTCAGGGCTCGATTTTCGTGCACCGAGAAGTTTCATTTTTTTTAAATTTCAAGTTTTGGGAATTCAAAAAATAATATATTAAGCACTTAGGAGACACTTGTATTGTTTTTCGGACTCTGATTTAGCAGATTTTAAGACGTCATTCTTCAGGGCTCGATTTTCGTGCCCTGAAAAGTTTCATTTTTTTTGACATTTTAAGTTTTCGGAAGTCAAAAAATAATATTCGAAGCACTTAGGACCAATTTGTTTTGTTTTTCGGACATTGATTTTAATGATTTTTAGACTTCGTTTTTCAGGTCTCGATTTCCGTGCCTCGAAAAGTTTCATTTTTTTTGAAATTTCAAGTTTTGGGAAGTCAAAAAATAATATATTAAGCACTTAGGAGAAATTTGTTTTGTTTTTCGGACTTTGATTTTGCTGATTTTTAGACGTCATTTTTCAGGGCTCGGTTTTCGTGCCCCTAAAAGTTCCTTTTTTTTGACATTTTAAGTTTTCGGAAGTAAAAAAATAATATATGAAGCACTTAGGACCAATTTGTTTTGTTTTTCGGACCCTGATTTAGCAGATTTTAAGACGTCATTTTTTAGGGCTCGATTTTCGGGCCCTGAAAAGTTTCATTTTTTTTGACATTTTAAGTTTTCGGAAGTCAAAAAACAATATACGAAGCACTTAGGACCAATTTGTTTTGTTTTTCGGAAATTGATTTTACTGATTTTTAGACTTCGTTTTTCAGGGCTCGATTTTCGTGCCCCGAAAAGTTTCATTTTTTTTGAAATTTCAAGTTTTGGGAAGTCAAAAAATAATATATTAAGCACTTAGGACCAATTTGTTTTTTTTTTTCGGACATTGATTTTACTGATTTTTAGACTTCGTTTTTCAGGGCTTGATTTTCGTGCCCCGAGAAGTTTCATTTTTTTTTAAATTTTAAGTTTTTTGAAGTTAAAAAATAATTTATTAAGAACTTAGGAGACATTTGTATTGTTTTTCGGACTCTGATTTTGCTGATTTTAAGACGTCGTTTTTCATGGATGGATTTCCGTGCCCCGAAAAGTTTCATTTTTTTTGACATTTTAAGTTTTGGGAAGTCAAAAATTAATATATTAAGCACTTAGGTGCAATTTGTTTTTTTTTCAGACTCTGATTTAGCTGATTTTAAGACTTCATTTTTCAGGTCTCGATTTTCGTGCCCCGAAAAGTTTCATTTTTTTTGACATTTTAAGTTTTGTGAAGTCAAAAGATTATATATGAAGCACTTAGGACCAATTTGTTTTATTTTTCGGACATTGATTTTACTGATTTTTAGACTTCATTTTTCAGGGCTCGATTTTCGTGCCCCGAAAAGTTTCATTTTTTTTGACATTTTAAGTTTTGGGAAGTCAAAAAATAATATATGAAGCACTTAGAACCAATATGTTTTGTTTTTCGGACATTGATTTTACTGATTTTTAGACTTCATTTTTCAAGGCTCGATTTTCGTGCCCCGAGAAGTTTCATTTTTTTTTAAATTTCAAGTTTTGGGAATTAAAAAAATAATATATTAAGCACTTAGGAGACATTTGTATTGTTTTTCGGACTCTGATTTTGCTGATTTTAAGACGTCATTTTTCATGGCTCGATTTTCGTGCCCCGAAAAGTTTCATTTTTTTGACATTTTAAGTTTTGGGAAGTCAAAAAATAATATATGAAGCACTTAGGACCAATTTGTTTTGTTTTTCGGACATTGATTTTACTGATTTTTAGACTTCGTTTTTCAGGGCTCGATTTTCGTGCCCCGAAAAGTTTCATTTTTTTTGACATTTTAAGTTTTGGGAAGTCAAAAAATAATATATGGAGCACTTAGAACCAATATGTTTTGTTTTTCGGACATTGATTTTACTGATTTTTAGACTTCATTTTTCAGGGCTCGATTTTCGTGCCCCGAAAAGTTCCTTTTTTTTGACATTTTAACTTTTCGGAAGTAAAAAAATAATATATGAAGCACTTAGGACCTATTTGTTTTGTTTTTCGGACATTGATTTTAATGATTTTTAGACTTCATTTTTCAGGGCTCTATTTTCGTGCCCCGAAAAGTTTCATTTTTTTTGACATTCTAAGTTTTCTGAAGTCAAAAAATAATATATTAAGCACTTAGGAGACATTAGTATTGTTTTTCGGACTCTGATTTTGCTGATTTTAAGACGTCGTTTTTCATGGATGGATTTCCGTGCCCCGAAAAGTTTCATTTTTTTTGACATTTTAAGTTTTGGGAAGTCAAAAATTAATATATTAAGCACTTAGGTGCAATTTGTTTTTTTTTCAGACTCTGATTTAGCTGATTTTAAGACATCATTTTTCAGGTCTCGATTTTCGTGCCCCGAAAAGTTTCATTTTTTTTGACATTTTAAGTTTTGGGAAGTCAAAAGATTATATATGAAGGGCTTAGGACCAATTTGTTTTATTTTTCGGACATTGATTTTGCTGATTTTTAGACTTCATTTTTCAGGGCTCGATTTTCGTGCCCCGAAAAGTTTCATTTTTTTTGACATTTTAAGTTTTGGGAAGTCAAAAAATAATATATGAAGCACTTAGAACCAATATGTTTTGTTTTTCGGACATTGATTTTACTGATTTTTAGACTTCATTTTTCAAGGCTCGATTTTCGTGCCCCGAGAAGCTTCATTTTTTTTTAAATTTCAAGTTTTGGGAATTAAAAAAATAATATATTAAGCACTTAGGAGACATTTGTATTGTTTTTCGGACTCTGATTTTGCTGATTTTAAGACGTCATTTTTCATGGCTCGATTTTCGTGCCCCGAAAAGGTGCATTTTTTTGACCTTTTAAGTCTTCGGAAGTCAAATAATAATATATGAAGCACTTAGGACCAATTTGTTTTGTTTTTCGGACATTGATTTTACTGATTTTTAGACTTCGTTTTTCAGGTCTCGATTTTCGTGCCCCGAAAAGTTTCATTTTTTTTGACATTTTAAGTTTTGGGAAGTCAAAAAATAATATATGGAGCACTTAGAACCAATATGTTTTGTTTTTCGGACATTGTTTTTACTGATTTTTAGACTTCATTTTTCATGGTACGATTTTCGTGCCCCGAAAAGTTCCTTTTTTTTGACATTTTAACTTTTCGGAAGTAAAAAAATAATATATGAAGCACTTAGGACCAATTTGTTTTGTTTTTCGGACATTGATTTTAATGATTTTTAGACTTCATTTTTCAGGGCTCTATTTTCGTGCCCCGAAAAGTTTCATTTTTTTTGACATTTTAAGTTTTTGGAAGTCAAAAAATAATATATGAAGCACTTAGAACCAATATGTTTTGTTTTTCGGACATTGATTTTACTGATTTTTAGACTTCATTTTTCAAGGCTCGATTTTCGTGCCCCGAGAAGTTTCATTTTTTTTTAAATTTCAAGTTTTGGGAATTGAAAAAATAATATATTAAGCACTTAGGAGACATTTGAATTGTTTTTCGGACTCTGATTTTGCTGATTTTAAGACGTCATTCTTCATGGCTCGTTTTTCGTTCGCCCCGAAAAGTTTCATTTTTTTGACAGTGTGAGTTTTGGGAGGTCAAAAAATAATATATGAAGCACTTAGGACCAATTTGTTTTGTTTTTCGGACATTGATTTTACTGATTTTTAGACTTCGTTTTTCAGGGCTCGGTTTTCGTGCCCCGAAAAGTTTCATTTTTTTTGACATTTTAAGTTTTGGGAAGTCAAAAAATAATATATGGAGCACTTAGAACCAATATGTTTTGTTTTTCGGACATTGATTTTACTGATTTTTAGACTTCATTTTTCAGGGCTCGATTTTCGTGCCCCGAGAAGTTTCATTTTTTTTTAAATTTCAAGTTTTGGGAATTCAAAAAATAATATATTAAGCACTTAGGAGACATTTGTATTGTTTTTCGGACTCTGATATTGCTGATTTTAAGACGTCGTTTTTCAGGGATGGATTTTCGTGCCGCGAAAAGTTTCATTTTTTTTGACATTCTAAGTTTTGGGAAGTCAAAAATTAATATATTAAGAACTTAGGTGCAATTTGTTTTGTTTTTCGGACTCTGATTTAGCTGATTTTAAGACGTCATTTTTCATGGCTCGATTTTCGTGCCCCAAAAAGTTTCATTTTTTTGACATTTTAAGTTTTGGGAAGTCAAAAAATAATATATGAAGCACTTAGGACCAATTTGTTTTATTTTTCGGACATTGATTATACTGATTTTTAGACTTCATTTTTCAGGGCTCGATTTTCGTCCCCCGAACAGTTTCAATTTTTTTACCTTTAAAGTCTTGGGAAGTCAAAAAATAAAATATGAAGCACTTAGAACCAATTTGATTTGTTTTTCGGACATTGATTTTACTAATTTTCAGACTTCATTTTTCAGGGCTCGATTTTCGTGCACCGAGAAGTTTCATTTTTTTTTAAATTTCAAGTTTTGGGAAATCAAAAAATAATATATTAAGCACTTAGGAGACATTTGTATTGTTTTTCGGACTCTGATTTAGCAGATTTTAAGACGTCATTTTTTAGGGCTCGATTTTCGTGCCCTGAAAAGTTTCTTTTTTTTGACATTTTAAGTTTTGGGAAGTCAAAAAATAATATTCGAAGCACTTTGGACCAATTTGTTTTGTTTTTCGGACATTGATTTTACTGATTTTTAGACTTCGTTTTTCAGGTCTCGATTTTCGTGCCCCGAAAAGTTTCATTTTTTTTGAAATTTCAAGTTTTGGGAAGTCAAAAAATAATATATTAAGCACTTAGGACCAATTTGTTTTGTTTTTCGGACATTGATTTTGCTTATTTTTAGACGTCATTTTCAGGGCTCGATTTTCGTGCCCCGAAAAGTTCCTTTTTTTTGACATTTTAAGTTTTCGGAAGTACAAAAATAATATATGAAGCACTTAGGACCAATTTGTTTTGTTTTTCGGACATTGATTTTAATGATTTTTAGACTTCATTTTTCAGGGCTCTATTTTCGTGCCCCGAAAAGTTTCATTTTTTTTTGACATTTTAAGTTTTGGGAAGTCAAAAAATAATATATGAAGCACTTAGAACCAATATGTTTTGTTTTTCGGACATTGATTTTACTGATTTTTAGACTTCATTTTTCAGGGCTCGATTTTCGTGACCCGAGAAGTTTCATTTTTTTTAAAATTTCAAGTTTTGGGAATTCAAAAAATAATATATTAAGCACTTAGGAGACATTTGTATTGTTTTTCGGACTCTGATTTTGCTGATTTTAAGACGTCATTTTTCATGGCTCGATTTTCGTGCCCCGAAAAGTTTCATTTTTTTGACATTTTAAGTTTTTGGAAGTCAAAAAATAATATATGAAGCACTTAGGACCAATTTGTTTTGTTTTTCGGACATTGATTTTACTGATTTTTAGACTTCATTTTTCAGGGCTCGATTTTCTTGCCCCGAAAAGTTTCATTTTTTTTTTAAATTTCAAGTTTTGGGAATTCAAAAAATAATATATTAAGCACTTAGGAGACATTTGTATTGTTTTTCGGACTCTGATTTTGCTGATTTTAAGACGTCGTTTTTCAGGGATGGATTTTCGTGCCCCGAAAAGTTTCATTTTTTTTGACATTCTAAGTTTTGGGAAGTCAAAAATTAATATATTAAGAACTTAGGTGCAATTTGTTTTGTTTTTCGGACTCTGATTTAGCTGATTTTAAGACGTCATTTTTCATGTCTCGATTTTCGTGCCACGAAAAGTTTCATTTTTTTGACATTTTAAGTTTTGGGAAGTCAAAAAATAATATATGGAGCACTTAGACCAATTTGTTTTGTTTTTCGGACATTGATTTTACTGATTTTTAGACTGCATTTTTCAGGGCTCGATTTTCGTGCCCCGAGAAGTTTCATTTTTTTTAAAATTTCAAGTTTTGGGAATTCAAAAAATAATATATTAAGCAGCTAGGGGACGTTTGTGTGGTTGTTGGGTCTCTGATAGGGCTGAATTTGAGACGTAGTTTTTCAGGGATGGATTTTCGTGCCCCGAAAAGTTTCATTTTTTTTGACATTCTAAGTTTTGGGAAGTCAAAAATTAATATATTAAGAACTTAGGTGCAATTTGTTTTGTTTTTCGGACTCTGATTTAGCTGATTTTAAGACGTCCTTTTTCATGGCTCGATTTTCGTGCCCCAAAAAGTTTCATTTTTTTGACATTTTAAGTTTTGGGAAGTCAAAAAATAATATATGAAGCACTTAGGACCAATTTGTTTTATTTTTCGGACATTGATTATACTGATTTTTAGACTTCATTTTTCAGGGCTCGATTTTCGTGCCCCGAAAAGTTTCATTTTTTTGACATTTTAAGTTTTGGGAAGTCAAAAAATAATATATGAAGCACTTAGAACCAATTTGATTTGTTTTTCGGTAATTGATTTTACTGATTTTCAGACTTCATTTTTCAGGGCTCGATTTTCGTGCACCGAGAAGTTTCATTTTTTTTTAAATTTCAAGTTTTGGGAAATCAAAAAATAATATATTAAGCACTTAGGAGACATTTGTATTGTTTTTCGGACTCTGATTTAGCAGATTTTAAGACGTCATTTTTTAGGGCTCGATTTTCGTGCCCTGAAAAGTTTCATTTTTTTTGACATTTTAAGTTTTCGGAAGTCAAAAAATAATATTCGAAGCACTTAGGACCAATTTGTTTTGTTTTTCGGACATTGATTTTACTGATTTTTAGACTTCGTTTTTCAGGTCTCGATTTTCGTGCCCCGAAAAGGTTCATTTTTTTTGAAATTTCAAGTTTTGGGAAGTCAAAAAATAATATATTAAGCACTTAGGACCAATTTGTTTTGTTTTTCGGACATTGATTTTGCTGATTTTTAGACGTCATTTTTCAGGGCTCGATTTTCGTGCCCCGAAAAGTTCCTTTTTTTTACATTTTAAGTTTTCGGATGTACAAAAATAATATATGAAGCACTTTGGTCCAATTTGTTTTGTTTTTCGGACATTGATTTTAATGATTTTTAGACTTCATTTTTCAGGGCTCTATTTTCGTGCCCCGAAAAGTTTCATTTTTTTTGACATTTTAAGTTTTGGGAAGTCAAAAAATAATATATGAAGCACTTAAAACCAATATGTTTTGTTTTTCGGACATTGATTTTACTGATTTTTAGACTTCATTTTTCAGGGCTCGATTTTCGTGCCACGAGAAGTTTCATTTTTTTTTCAATTTCAAGTTTTGGGAATTCAAAAAATAATATATTAAGCACTTAGGAGACATTTGTATTGTTTTTCGGACTCTGTTTTTGCTGATTTTAAGACGTCATTTTTCATGGCTCGATTTTCGTGCCCCGAAAAGTTTCATTTTTTTGACATTTTAAGTTTTGGGAAGTCAAAAAATAATATATGAAGCACTTAGGACCAATTTGTTTTGTTTTTCGGACATTGATTTTACTGATTTTTAGACTTCATTTTTCATGGCTCGATTTTCTTGCCCCGAAAAGTTTCATTTTTTTTTAAATTTCAAGTTTTGGGAATTCAAAAAATAATATATTAAGCACTTAGGAGACATTTGTATTGTTTTTCGGACTCTGATTTTGCTAATTTTAAGACGTCGTTTTTCAGGTATGGATTTTCGTGCCCCGAGAAGTTTCATTTTTTTTGACATTCTAAGTTTTGGGAAGTCAAAAATTAATATATTAAGAACTTAGGTGCAATTTGTTTTGTTTTTCGGTCTCTGATTTAGCTGATTTTAAGACGTCATTTTTCATGGCTCGATTTTCGTGCCCCGAAAAGTTTCATTTTTTTGACATTTTAAGTTTTGGGAAGTCAAAAAATAATATATGAAGCACTTAGGACCAATTTGTTTTATTTTTCGGACATTGATTATACTGATTTTTAGACTTCATTTTTCAGGGCTCGATTTTCGTGCCCCGAAAAGTTTCATTTTTTTGACATTTTAAGTTTTGGGAAGTCAAAAAATAATATATTAAGCACTTACGAGACATTTGTATTGTTTTTCGGACATTGATTTTACTGATTTTCAGACATCATTTTTCAGGGCTCGATTTTCGTGCACCGAGAAGTTTCATTTTTTTTTAAATTTCAAGTTTTGGGAATTCAAAAAATAATATATTAAGCACTTAGGAGACATTTGAATTGTTTTTCGGACTCTGATTTTGCTGATTTTAAGACATCATTTTTCATGGCTCGATTTTCGTGCCCCGAAAAGTTTCATTTTTTTTGACATTTTAAGTTTTCGGAAGTACAAAAATAATATATGAAGCACTTAGGACCAATTTGTTTTGTTTTTCGGACATTGATTATACTGATTTTTAGACTTCATTTTTCAGGGCTCGATTTTCTTTCCCCGACAAGTTTCATTTTTTTGACATTTTAAGTTTTGGGAAGTCAAAAAATAATATATGAAGCACTTAGAACCAATTTGATTTGTTTTTCGGTAATTGATTTTACTGATTTTCAGACTTCATTTTTCAGGGCTCGATTTTCGTGCACCGAGAAGTTTCATTTTTTTTTAAATTTCAAGTTTTGGGAAATCAACAAATAATATATTAAGCACTTAGGAGACATTTGTATTTTTTTCGGACTCTGATTTAGCAGATTTTAAGACGTCATTTTTTAGGGCTCGATTTTCGTGCCCTGAAAAGTTTCATTTTTTTTGACATTTTAAGTTTTCGGAAGTCAAAAAATAATATTCGAAGCACTTAGGACCAATTTGTTTTGTTTTTCGGACATTGATTTTACTGATTTTTAGACTTCGTTTTTCAGGTCTCGATTTTCGTGCCCCGAAAAGTTTCATTTTTTTTGAAATTTCAAGTTTTGGGAAGTCAAAAAATAATATATTAAGCACTTAGGACCAATTTGTTTTGTTTTTCGGACATTGATTTTGCTGATTTTTAGACGTCATTTTTCAGGGCTCGATTTTGGTGCCCCGAAAAGTTCCTTTTTTTTGACATTTTAACTTTTCGGAAGTAAAAAAATAATATATGAAGCACTTAGGACCAATTTGTTTTGTTTTTCGGACATTGATTTTAATGATTTTTAGACTTCATTTTTCAGGGCTCTATTTTCGTGCCCCGAAAAGTTTCATTTTTTTTGACATTTTAAGTTTTGGGAAGTCAAAAAATAATATATGAAGCACTTAGAACCAATATGTTTTGTTTTTCGGACATTGATTTTACTGATTTTTAGACTTCATTTTTCAGGGCTCGATTTTCGTGCCCCGAGAAGTTTCATTTTTTTTTAAATTTCAAGTTTTGGGAATTGAAAAAATAATATATTAAGCACTTAGGAGACATTTGAATTGTTTTTCGGACTCTGATTTTGCTGATTTTAAGACGTCATTTTTCATGGCTCGATTTTCGTGCCCCGAAAAGTTTCATTTTTTTGACATTTTGAGTTTTGGGAAGTCAAAAAATAATATATGAAGCACTTAGGACCAATTTGTTTTGTTTTTCGGACATTGATTTTACTGATTTTTAGACTTCGTTTTTCAGGGCTCGATTTTCGTGCCCCGAAAAGTTTCATTTTTTTTGACATTTTAAGTTTTGGGAAGTCAAAAAATAATATATGGAGCACTTAGAACCAATATGTTTTGTTTTTCGGACATTGATTTTACTGATTTTTAGACTTCATTTTTCAGGGCTCGATTTTCGTGCCCCGAGAAGTTTCATTTTTTTTTAAATTTCAAGTTTTGGGAATTCAAAAAATAATATATTAAGCACTTATGAGACATTTGTATTGTTTTTCGGACTCTGATATTGCTGATTTTAAGACGTCGTTTTTCAGGGGTGGATTTTCGTGCCCCTAAAAGTTTCATTTTTTTTGACATTCTAAGTTTTGGGAAGTCAAAAATTAATATATTAAGAACTTAGGTGCAATTTGTTTTGTTTTTCGGACTATGATTTAGCTGATTTTAAGACGTCATTTTTCATGGCTCGATTTTCGTGCCCCAAAAAGTTTCATTTTTTTGACATTTTAAGTTTTGGGAAGTCAAAAAATTATATATGAAGCACTTAGGACCAATTTGTTTTATTTTTCGGACATTGATTATACTGATTTTTAGACTTCATTTTTCAGGGCTCTATTTTCGTGCCCCGAAAAGTTTCATTTTTTTGACATTTTAAGTTTTGGGAAGTCAAAAAATAATATATGAAGCACTTAGAACCAATTTGATTTGTTTTTCGGACATTGATTTTACTGATTTTCAGACTTCATTTTTCAGGGCTCGATTTTCGTGCACCGAGAAGTTTCATTTTTTTTTAAATTTCAAGTTTTGGGAAATCAAAAAATAATATATTAAGCACTTAGGAGACATTAGTATTGTTTTTCGGACTCTGATTTAGCAGATTTTAAGACGTCATTTTTTAGGGCTCGATTTTCGTGCCCTGAAAAGTTTCATTTTTTTTGACATTTTAAGTTTTCGGAAGTCAAAAAATAATATTCGAAGCACTTAGGACCAATTTGTTTTGTTTTTCGGACATTGATTTTACTGATTTTTTGACTTCGTTTTTCAGGTCTCGATTTTCGTGCCCCGAAAAGTTTCATTTTTTTTGAAATTTCAAGTTTTGGGAAGTCAAAAAATAATATATTAAGCACTTAGGACCAATTTGTTTTGTTTTTCGGACATTGATTTTGCTTATTTTTAGACGTCATTTTTCAGGGCTCGATTTTCGTGCCCCGAAAAGTTCCTTTTTTTTGACATTTTAAGTTTTCGGAAGTACAAAAATAATATATGAAGCACTTAGGACCAATTTGTTTTGTTTTTCGGACATTGATTTTAATGATTTTTAGACTTCATTTTTCAGGGCTCTATTTTCGTGCCCCGAAAAGTTTCATTTTTTTTTGACGTTTTAAGTTTTGGGAACTTAAAAAATAATATATGGAGCCCTTGAACCAATATGTTTTGTTTTTCGGACATTGATTTTACTGATTTTTAGACTTCATTTTTCAGGGCTCGATTTTCGTGCCCCGAGAAGTTTCATTTTTTTTAAAATTTCAAGTTTTGGGAATTCAAAAGCTAATATATTAAGCGCTTAGGAGACATTTGTATTGTTTTTCGGACTCTGATTTTGCTGATTTTAAGACGTCATTTTTCATGGCTCGATTTTCGTGCCCCGAAAAGTTTCATTTTTTTGACATTTTAAGTTTTGGGAAGTCAAAAAATAATATATTAAGCACTTAGGACCCATTTGTTTTGTTTTTCGGACATTGTTTGTACTGATTTTTAGACTTCATTTTTCAGGGCTCGATTTTCTTGCCCCGAAAAGTTTCATTTTTTTTTTAAATTTCAAGTTTTGGGAATTCAAAAAATAATATATTAAGCACTTAGGAGACATTTGTATTGTTTTTCGGACTCTGATTTTGCTGATTTTAAGACGTCGTTTTTCAGGGATGGATTTTCGTGCCTCGAAAAGTTTCATTTTTTTTGACATTTTAAGTTTTGGGAAGTCAAAAAATAATATATTAAGAACTTAGGAGCAATTTGTATTGTTTTTCGGATTCTGATTTAGCTGATTTTAAGACGTCATTTTTCATGGCTGGATTTTCGTGCCACGAAAAGTTTCATTTTTTTGACATTTTAAGTTTTGGGAAGTCAAAAAATAATATATGAAGCACTTAGGACCAATTTGTTTTGTTTTTCGGACATTGATTTTACTGATTTTTAGACTTCATTTTTCAGGGCTCGATTTTCGTGCCCCGAGAAGTTTCATTTTTTTTTAAATTTCAAGTTTTGGGAATTCAAAAAATAATATATTAAGCACTTAGGAGACATTTGTATTGTTTTTCGGACTCTGATATTGCTGATTTTAAGACGTCGTTTTTCAGGGATGGATTTTCGTGCCCCGAAAAGTTTCATTTTTTTTGACATTCTAAGTTTTGGGAAGTCAAAAATTAATATATTAAGAACTTAGGTGCAATTTGTTTTGTTTTTCGGACTCTGATTTAGCTGATTTTAAGACGTCATTTTTCATGGCTCGATTTTCGTGCCCCAAAAAGTTTCATTTTTTTGACATTTTAAGTTTTGGGAAGTCAAAAAATAATATATGAAGCGCTTAGGACCAATTTGTTTTATTTTTCGGACATTGATTATACTGATTTTTAGACTTCATTTTTCAGGGCTCGATTTTCGTGCCCCGAAAAGTTTCATTTTTTTGACATTTTAAGTTTTGGGAAGTCAAAAAATAATATATGAAGCACTTAGAACCAATTTGATTTGTTTTTCGGACATTGATTTTACTGATTTTCAGACTTCATTTTTCAGGGCTCGATTTTCGTGCACCGAGAAGTTTCATTTTTTTTTAAATTTCAAGTTGTGGGAAATCAAAAAATAATATATTAAGCACTTAGGAGACATTAGTATTGTTTTTCGGACTCTGATTTAGCAGATTTTAAGACGTCATTTTTTAGGGCTCGATTTTCGTGCCCTGAAAAGTTTCATTTTTTTTGACATTTTAAGTTTTCGGAAGTCAAAAAATAATATTCGAAGCACTTAGGACCAATTAGTTTTGTTAGTCGGACATTGATTTTACTGATTTTTTGACTTCGTTTTTCAGGTCTCGATTTTCGGACCCCGAAAAGTTTCATTTTTTTTTGATTTTTTAGGTTTTGGGAAGTCAAAAAATAATATATGAAACACTTAGGACCAATTTGTTTTGTTTTTCGGACATTGATTTTGCTTATTTTTAGACGTCATTTTTCAGGGCTCGATTTTCGTGCCCCGAAAAGTTCCTTTTTTTTGACATTTTAAGTTTTCGGAAGTACAAAAATAATATATGAAGCACTTAGGACCAATTTGTTTTGTTTTTCGGACATTGATTTTAATGATTTTTAGACTTCATTTTTCAGGGCTCTATTTTCGTGCCCCGAAAAGTTTCATTTTTTTTTGACATTTTAAGTTTTGGGAAGTCAAAAAATAATATATGAAGCACTTAGAACCAATATGTTTTGTTTTTCGGACATTGATTTTACTGATTTTTAGACTTCATTTTTCAGGGCTCGATTTTCGTGCCCCGAGAAGTTTCATTTTTTTTAAAATTTCAAGTTTTGGGAATTCAAAAAATAATATATTAAGCACTTAGGAGACATTTGTATTGTTTTTCGGACTCTGATTTTGCTGATTTTAAGACGTCATTTTTCATGGCTCGATTTTCGTGCCCCGAAAAGTTTCATTTTTTTGACATTTCAAGTTTTGGGAAGTCAAAAAATAATATATGAAGCACTTAGGACCAATTTGTTTTGTTTTTCGGACATTGATTTTACTGATTTTTAGACTTCATTTTTCAGGGCTCGATTTTCTTGCCCCGAAAAGTTTCATTTTTTTTTTAAATTTCAAGTTTTGGGAATTCAAAAAATAATATATTAAGAACTTAGGAGACATTTGTATTGTTTTTCGGACTCTGATTTTGCTGATTTTAAGACGTCGTTTTTCAGGGCTGGATTTTCGTGCCTCGAAAAGTTTCATTTTTTTTGACATTCTAATTTTTGGGAATTCAAAAAATAATATATTAAGCACTTAGGTGAAATTTGTTTTGTTTTTCGGACTCTGATTTAGCTGATTTTAAGACGTCATTTTTCATGGCTCGATTTTCGTGCCACGAAAAGTTTCATTTTTTTGACATTTTAAGTTTTGGGAAGTCAAAAAATAATATATGAAGCACTTAGGACCAATTTGTTTTGTTTTTCGGACATTGATTTTACTGATTTTTAGACTTCATTTTTCAGGGCTCGATTTTCGTGCCCCGAGAAGTTTCATTTTTTTTTAAATTTCAAGTTTTGGGAATTCAAAAAATAATATATTAAGCACTTAGGAGACATTTGTATTGTTTTTCGGACTCTGATATTGCTGATTTTAAGACGTCGTTTTTCAGGGATGGATTTTCGTGCCCCGAAAAGTTTCATTTTTTTTGACATTCTAAGTTTTGGGAAGTCAAAAATTAATATATTAAGAACTTAGGTGCAATTTGTTTTGTTTTTCGGACTCTGATTTAGCTGATTTTAAGACGTCATTTTTCATGTCTCGATGTTCGTACCCCAAAAAGTTTCATTTTTTTGACATTTTAAGTTTTGGGAAGTCAAAAAATAATATATGAAGCACTTAGGACCAATTTGTTTTATTTTTCGGACATTGATTATACTGATTTTTAGACTTCATTTTTCAGGGCACGATTTTCGTGCCCCGAAAAGTTTCATTTTTTTGACATTTTAAGTTTTGGGAAGTCAAAAAATAATATATGAAGCACTTAGAACCAATTTGATTTGTTTTTCGGACATTGATTTTACTGATTTTCAGACTTCATTTTTCAGGGCTCGATTTTCGTGCACCGAGAAGTTTCATTTTTTTTTAAATTTCAAGTTTTGGGAAATCAAAAAATAATATATTAAGCACTTAGGAGACATTTGTATTGTTTTTTGGACTCTGATTTAGCAGATTTTAAGACGTCATTTTTTAGGGCTCGATTTTCGTGCCCTGAAAAGTTTCATTTTTTTTGACATTTTAAGTTTTCGGAAGTCAAAAAATAATATTCGAAGCACTTAGGACCAATTTGTTTTGTTTTTCGGACATTGATTTTACTGATTTTTAGACTTCGCCTTTCAGGTCTCGATTTTCGTGCCCCGAAAAGTTGCATCTTCTTTGAAATTTCAAGTTTTGGGAAGTCAAAAAAGAATATATTAAGCACTTAGGACCAATTTGTTTTGTTTTTCGGACATTGATTTTGCTTATTTTTAGACGTCATTTTTCAGGGCTCGGTTTTCGTGCCCCGAAAGGTTTCTTTTTTTTGGCATTTTGAGTTTTCGGGATTTGTATAATAATATGTGAAGCACTTAGGACCAATTTGTTTTGTTTTTCGGACATTGATTTTAATGATTTTTAGACTTCATTTTTCAGGGCTCTATTTTCGTGCCCCGAAAAGTTTCATTTTTTTTTGACATTTTAAGTTTTGGGAAGTCAAAAAATAATATATGAAGCACTTAGAACCAATATGTTTTGTTTTTCGGACATTGATTTTATTGATTTTTAGACTTCATTTTTCAGGGCTCGATTTTCGTGCCCCGAGAAGTTTCATTTTTTTTAAAATTTCAAGTTTTGGGAATTCAAAAAATAATATATTAAGCACTTAGGAGACATTTGTATTGTTTTTCGGACTCTGATTTTGCTGATTTTAAGACGTCATTTTTCATGGCTCGATTTTCGTGCCCCGAAAAGTTTCATTTTTTTGACATTTTAAGTTTTGGGAAGTCAAAAAATAATATATGAAGCACTTAGGACCAATTTGTTTTGTTTTTCGGACATTGATTTTACTGATTTTTAGACTTCATTTTTCAGGGCTCGATTTTCTTGCCCCGAAAAGTTTCATTTTTTTTTTAAATTTCATGTTTTGGGAATTCAAAAAATAATATATTAAGCACTTAGGAGACATTTGTATTGTTTTTCGGACTCTGATTTTGCTGATTTTAAGACGTCGTTTTTCAGGGATGGATTTTCGTGCCCCGAAAAGTTTCATTTTTTTTGACATTCTTAGTTTTGGGACGACAAAAATTAATATATTAATCACTTAGGTGCAATTTGTTTTGTTTTTCGGACTCTGATTTAGCTGATTTTAAGACGTCATTTTTCATGGCTCGATTTTCGTGCCACGAAAAGTTTCATTTTTTTGACATTTTAAGTTTTGGGAAGTCAAAAAATAATATATGGGGCACTTGGGGCCAATTTGTTTTGTTTTTCGGACATTGATTTTACTGATTTTTAGACTTCATTTTTCAGGGCTCGATTTTCGTGCCCCGAGAAGTTTCATTTTTTTTTAAATCTCAAGTTTTGGGAATTCAAAAAATAACATACTAAGCACTTAGGAGACATTTGTATTGTTTTTCGGACTCTGATATTGCTGATTTTAAGACGTCGTTTTTCAGGGATGGATTTTCGTGCCCCGAAAAGTTTCATTTTTTTTGACATTCTAAGTTTTGGGAAGTCAAAAATTAATATATTAAGAACTTAGGTGCAATTTGTTTTGTTTTTCGGACTCTGATTTAGCTGATTTTAAGACGTCATTTTTCATGGCTCGATTTTCATGCCCCAAAAAGTTTCATTTTTTTGACATTTTAAGTTTTGGGAAGTCAAAAAATAATATATGAAGCACTTAGGACCAATTTGTTTTATTTTTCGGACATTGATTATACTGATTTTTAGACTTCATTTTTCAGGGCTCGATTTTCGTGCCCCGAAAAGTTTCATTTTTTTGACATTTTAAGTTTTGGGAAGTCAAAAAATAATATATGAAGCACTTAGAACCAATTTGATTTGTTTTTCGGACATTGATTTTACTGATTTTCAGACTTCATTTTTCAGGGCTCGATTTTCGTGCACCGAGAAGTTTCATTTTTTTTAAAATTTCAAGTTTTGGGAAATCAAAAAATAATATATTAAGCACTTAGGAGACATTTGTATTGTTTTTCGGACTCTGATTTAGCAGATTTTAAGACGTCATTTTTTAGGGCTCGATTTTCGTGCCCTGAAAAGTTTCATTTTTTTTGACATTTTAAGTTTTGGGAAGTCAAAAAATAATATACGAAACACTTAGGACCACTTTGTTTTGTTTTTCGGACATTGATTTTACTGGTTTTTAGACTTCTTTTTTCAGGTCTCGATTTTCGTGCCCCGAAAAGTTTCATTTTTTTTGAAATTTCAAGTTTTGGGAAGTCAAAAAATAATATATTAAGCACTTAGGACCAATTTGTTTTGTTTTTCGGACATTGATTTTGCTGATTTTTAGACGTCATTTTTCAGGGCTCGATTTTCGTGCCCCGAAAAGTTCCTTTTTTTTACATTTTAAGTTTTCGGAAGTACAAAAATAATATATGAAGCACTTAGGACCAATTTGTTTTGTTTTTCGGACATTGATTTTAATGATTTTTAGACTTCATTTTTCAGGGCTCTATTTTCGTGCCCCGAAAAGTTTCATTTTTTTTGACATTTTAAGTTTTGGGAAGTCAAAAAATAATATATGAAGCACTTAAAACCAATATGTTTTGTTTTTCGGACATTGATTTTACTGATTTTTAGACTTCATTTTTCAGGGCTCGATTTTCGTGCCCCGAGAAGTTTCATTTTTTTTTAAATTTCAAGTTTTGGGAATTCAAAAAATAATATATTAAGCACTTAGGAGACATTTGTATTGTTTTTCGGACTCTGATTTTGCTGATTTTAAGACGTCATTTTTCATGGCTCGATTTTCGTGCCCCGAAAAGTTTCATTTTTTTGACATTTTAAGTTTTGGGAAGTCAAAAAATAATATATGAAGCACTTAGGACCAATTTGTTTTGTTTTTCGGACATTGATTTTACTGATTTTTAGACTTCATTTTTCAGGGCTCGATTTTCTTGCCCCGAAAAGTTTCATTTTTTTTTTAAATTTCAAGTTTTGGGAATTCAAAAAATAATATATTAAGCACTTAGGAGACATTTGTATTGTTTTTCGGACTCTGATTTTGCTGATTTTAAGACGTCGTTTTTCAGGGATGGATTTTCGTGCCCCGAAAAGTTTCATTTTTTTTGACATTCTAAGTTTTGGGAAGTCAAAAATTAATATATTAAGAACTTAGGTGCAATTTGTTTTGTTTTTCGGACTCTGATTTAGCTGATTTTAAGACGTCATTTTTCATGGC